>PVJX010024800.1:0-27651 GCA_004027295.1 Dolichotis patagonum | reverse complement strand
CTTACAACCTCACTCTTGCCAGGCAGGTGCTTACACTGCTGAACTAAATCCACGACCCTTTCACATACATTTTTATGTTGAGAACTTAAATACTGTCCTAGTAATTTTAAAAAATACAATATATAGTTATTAAAAATAGTCACCATGTTGTACTGTAGATCTCTTGAATGTATTTCTCTTATCTAACTTCGTATCCTTTAGCTAGTATATCTCTAAATTCCCACTAATACCCACACCATCACCTAGCCCCTGGTAACCACCATTCTAATCTATTTCTATAAATTCACCTTTTTGGGCTGGGGATTTAGCTCAGCAGCATAAGCGCCTACCTTGCAAGCACGTGGTTGTGAGTTCAATCCCCAGGACTGATAAAAAAATTAAAAATTAAAAACAAAATAAATTCACCTTTTTTTAGAAAACATAAATAAACAAGATCTTGTATGTCTGGCTCATTTTATTTAATGTAATGTTCTTAACTTCCATTGTTGCAAATGACAGAATTTTCTTCATATTAAAGCCAAACAGTATTCCAGTGTGTGTGTGTGTGTGTGTGTGTGTGTGTGTATCACATTTTCTTTATCCATTCCTCCATGTGGTTGATTTCATATCTTGAATGCTATGGAGAGTGAAACAGTTAATTTTGTATAAAACATGTAAAGTTCAATTCTTGTCTCATGAAGTCAAAGAGTGAAATTTTAGAAAAGAAGGAGAATGTTAGAAGAGCTTATTGAAAGCAAGGAAAAGAGAAATAGCACCTTGGAGGAGTCCAGGAGGCAAATCCAAAAGTGAAATTTTCCAGTGTGTTTTCTTTGTCCTAGTACTACACAGATAAGCAGAATGGAGTGGTCTTTGTAGTATACAATTGTTTTCATCACTAAGAATAATTCTCTAGAGATTCATCCAAGTCGTTGCATGTACCAATAGTCTTTTGCTTTTAATTTCTGCTCAGTAGTTCATGGTATTGGTGTACTATAGTTTGTTTAACCATTGACCTGTTAAAGGATAGTTAGGTTGTTTGTAGTATATTTGTTATTACAAATAAAGCTAATATGAATATTATATTTGTATCCAAATTTTATGTGAACATAATTTTTATTTTTCTAGAGTTAATGTTCACATGTAAATTTTGAGCTTTTTAGTAGCTGCACACATAGTCTTACAATAAACCATTTCCAGAGTGGCTGCACCATTTTACATCCCCACAACCATGTTCAAGTGAACCTCTTCTCCATGTGAATTTTTATACAGACTATGAATATTGCCTTCAATGACTTGTGGCTGGAAGCCAATTGTGAATCATATATGACTCTCTATTTTTCCTTTCTTGGCACTTAGGAAAGCTTTTAGACATCAAACAGAGAAATTACTTCTGGGATTATTTTCAGTGACATCATTATTCCTGCCTCATGCTCTGTAGTATATCTTGGTCAGTCCTCAATGGATTGTAGACACTCAGTATCAATTGATAGACAAAATAGGTGTTATATATTGCTTTCAAATTCATTTTCCTTTCATGTTGAAAGTTATGTGCAAATGCCTTATAGAGCTTTCCCCATTTTCTTTTTCTCATGTCCAGGTCATCTCAAACCAGTAAGAAATAATGTAGTCGAGTAGGAATGGGCCATCACATTTAAGCCACCAAATAAATATTGCACATCCAAACATGGGTTGTAAAATACTAAGTCAAACATACTTACATTTACTTTTCACCTGTCTCTTCTTGGCCAGGTGGTGTTTGCTTCTGAAATTGGCCTTCAGTACAAAGGAGAGCTGACTGTTGTTTTACGATACATTCCCCCAGGGGAAAATGTCACACTTCCACTAGGACAAACTCAAGGTAGAGTAATACTCTATGACACTGATCATCAATACTGTATTTCTATGAGTATGGGAGTATCTATTAGGAATTGGTTGGAATAAACATTTCTTTTGCACTAAATAGATAGAATGTAAAGGAATAGGTGTCACTGTCTTTTGAGGAGAGTTGAAAAATATATGCTACATTGATCGAAGGGTATGGGATTAATACAAGGAAAAGAAGGCAAAAGTTCATATCTTAGAAATCAGCCTTCCTACTAATATTTATTTCATGTCCGTCCCAGAGATATAAGATTTTCCATATGATGGGAGATCTCTTGGGAGTGTTGGAGGAAGCTGCTGTGTGGATTTATGTCATTTATAGCTAATCAAGGAGTCTTGAGGAAAAAGCTGATGTAGATTACAGAATTCAAAGGAAAAATCCAGACAGAATCAACCTTAAAATCTTTCTTGCCCTTCCTCTTCCATCAATTCCTCCAGGTAGCCTCCTTTATACCCCATCCCCATCATGATCGCTGCCTTTGGTGTGCAAGTAAGGTACTGTCACCTAGCTTCAGTTTCCTCACTCCAAAGAGTTGCTGTGGGGATTAAATAGGTTTATAATGCAAGAGCCCTAAAAAGTACAAAGTAAAAGGGGTGGTTGTTATGTCTGTATGTCATATTTCACTAGAATAACAGAACAGAATAACATATTTCACTAGAATAACAGAAAAGAGTTTTCTCACACTTTCAGTACTCACCCTATCTGAAGTTGGCAATTTACAAGATGGAATTGTAGAATGTTCTTTTTGGAGTCAGTTCAAAATATCAGAGAGGAAACTTACGGAATTTTCTCCTTGGAGTTTTGACAGGATGTTTCTGGCTTTCATCATAACTGTTTCTCACTAAGAGCAGGCATGGTGGACCAGGCAGCTTTTAGGATCTTTTCCATTGCATTCCTTTAGACCCTGTGAAAGACGTATTTTATAGGGTAGTGGTTAGAGGTTTAAGTTTATTTGCCCATTTATGTCAGCAAACACACATGAAAAACCTATCCAGAAGGAATCCAGTAAGGATAAAAAGTTAAATGAGTATAAAATATACAATAATGTAAAGATCTGATTTAATCAGCAAATGAAGTATATCTTTGCAGATGTGCTTTGTAAATTTTAAAATAGAAATCATGGTGTAAATATTCTCTCTCTCTCTCTCTGCCTCTCTCTCTCTCTCTCTCACATTTTAGTGGCAGATACTGGAAAAAAAGTCTCCAAAAAGGGAAAGAAAAAGGAGTCACCTGTAATCTCTGGAGGAATACTGGAAGTGTTCATCAAAGAAGCAAAGAATTTGACAGCAGTGAAGTCGGGAGGCACTTCTGACAGCTTTGTGAAGGGGTAATTTTATTTTATTTCATTTCAGATGATGCTTATTGGGAGATGAAAGAATCTATGATCCACAAGACAGCGGTGGCTGTGAGGCCTCCTTGTTCAGCTTATTGGAAAAGTACTGGGAAAGAGTTACCCTTAAGTGATGGCTCTTACATTTCAAACAATACCTGTGTGGAAGAAACTGCTTATTCTTGCTTATGTTACATTTCTAGCATACTCTAGGAGTGCCTATTACTCTCACCCTGAAGATTCATTTCTCAGAGGAGAAGAAAGTATGAGTTTTTTTTACACATAATGTACTTTGTACTTGCATTACATTGTGTTATCACTTGGTTCAGCCAATATAGAAAGGCAACCAAAATATTGGATACTTGCAGTTTTACTCTCTTGAGGGACACTGTAAACAGTAAAGAAATCAGAATATTGACCTCGGAGATTTTCACTACAGAATGCTTTGGGGACACTCCAGGACTGCCTGCTGGGCATTTGTTCCCATGTTGTGGAAGCACAGGCATCTTCTTGAGGGACTGTAGCCCTTTAAAGGGATAATCATACTCATTTTAGGCAACTCAAAAGCCCAATTCCTCTTGATTTATGACTATTGGAGATTTTTCTCCTGGAATTAGGAAAACTAAGAGTGGACAAATATTTTTTCATTCATTCAAACAAACAGAGAAATGCATACATAGCAATCATCAGGTGCTGCATTTTCCAAACTAAATAAGACATTACACTGGCGCTCACAAGACCTATAGGGCAGGTAAGTTAAAGCAAGCCTCCATGATGCCAGGCCAAGAAGTGAATTTTTGAGTCAATTTATTATCAAGTTTTGGAGTGCTGAAGTCTGCTTCTGGAGGTAGATTTGCTCTGTTCTGAGCAAGAAATTGGTCAAGCAAGCACAAAAGGTAGTGACTTATTATACTTATTATAAGTAAGAGAAGAAGCATGTCCTACACAGTAAGTTTATGCCAAGTAAAAGCATGAAAAAAGGTACACACTACAGAACGAGAATATACTACTATGAAAGAACACAGTCAACCTGACCTCAATGGGCACTTTTCGTATCTTCCAGTCCTCCAGCTGATGTCATGTCTAGGTCTTCCTATGCCAAACTGTTTGAGTTCTCAAGAGAAGTCCAGGGCTTTGGGAACTGTTCTGTGCATGTGTCCTGGAACTTTGCAACTAACAGATTATACTCACTTTCCAAGCCAGCCTGACACATCCTAATCTCCTCCTAAAATATATGGTTATTTCCTTTCCTCATGCCATACTAGAAAAGTGTGCTTGTCTTACAAGAAAACAAGCTATGTCTTTAGTCTCTGATGCTTTAATTTTGGTAAGCCCAACAGAGACCAGCACATATCTAGGACAATCACACTGGTAAATGTGTATTCTTGAATTCTGGTCCATCCTGTCTTCAACTTTTTGTTTTACAGTAGATTTTATAAGAAAAGAAATGCTTTCTTTGGACTTTATTATTGCTATGTAGTCATGCATTCCAGTTCAGGCTTCTGTCGTTTGCTATCATGTGGATAAGAGAATGGCTTCTGGCCTGTGACCTAATTGTGGCCTTAAAGAGGTGATTTGTACCTTCTGAAATTGTTTTCTCTTTTTCTTGTTGAGAATTTATGAAGCACAAATAATAAAGACAGTATCTTTGTCCTACTAAAAAAGCCGAACTTTCCAATAAATACTCTCTGTACTTATAATTAAATATTCAACTGATTTTAAAAGATCTGAGTTTTTTAAAGGATTGGGAGCAAAACAGTAGACCTATATTTCAAGTTTAATATAAAATATATGAAATACATAATTATATAACTACCTAATTATGTCATCCCTGTCTATAGGTTAAAATAACTGTGGCTTCAAAACTTTTTATTGTTGTACTCAGGATTAAATCCAAAGCTTTCACATTGTTCTACATCTCCAAACCTTTTTTTTCTACTTTTTATTTTGAGACAGGATCATGCTAAGTCACTAACTTGCCCAAGCTGGTCTTGAACTTCTGATCCTCCTTCTTTAACCTCCCACCTTTTCTCTATCTCTTATATGTGAACAAAGACTTAAGTTATGGAAGCATCATGATGGTTAGAAAGAAAGGTTTTCTCTATCTCATTATGATATCTACCTCAGGGGCCAGGATAGTTGCTCAGATTTCAGTTATTCTACCCAAATTCCAACTGGTAAGGGTACTTTTGCATAAATTTTACACATAACTACTTCGATCCCATTGATTACAATTTAGTCAACTCTACTAGTTGTACAGAAGGCTAATACCTGATGCTTGGTATGTATGCAATACTAGCAGTTTATTCTGAGCAACCTTGTGCCCACGTTTTAAAAATAAGGAGTTTGTAATGAGAAAAATAAGAAGAAATGAATATTGGGAGATTATAAGCATTTGTGTATAATGCATAGCATAAAATCTCATGTAGTCTAATATATCTTCTTCATCGTAAAGTTTCTTGCTTGCAATAGTTTTCATTATTGTCTGCTGTTCTGATTTCATTCAAATATCTTTCTCTTTCCCTAAAGTTTGCTCCTTTCAGAGGAAAAAAATGTAGTATTCATCATATACCTAACCACCTAGTACAGTGTTTTGACTGTAGTAAAGAAGGCTTAGGTTACAGATATTTCATTTGAAAAGAGGATCAGAAAGTGCCAGTAAGAGAGTGGAAAAGAGACAGGAGAGGGAGAGAAAATGATAAAAATATGTTAATGGACAAGTTACCAATGTGGGTAACTAGGTATCAGTCCCACAGGGAAGGCCATGAAGAACTCTCTGGAATATTCCTTAGGATTGTCCCATCAAGGAAGAGAAGCTGGAAGATTCATCCACTCACTTCCATAATTCATGGTTGAGGGTTGCCACTAAATCTTCACTTATTCTAGGGTTCCTTGCACAAAAAGTGAACCAAATCACACAGTACCAGGGGAAGTCTTTGACTGGAGAAGTTGAGACATTTTGATGCTTGAGGTGGAAAGCTGAAAGTGTGTCAAAACTGTCCACACTGGCTGCGAGTCAGCTCAGAACTGCCCTAAGAACAAACAAACCAGAGCATCCAGCAGTATCTACCACAGGAAATATTTTCTTCTCAAGATGGGAAGAAAGCCAAAATAGAATTAGAAGGGAGAGAGAGGACATTTTACCATTAACCCACTTAAAGAAAAAGTAAGCTATTGTATAAGGCAAATTCTTTTTTAAACATATAAGAACCTGGGACAGAAAATCAGATACACATGTTATCCTTGCACACACGTGTACACATGGATACACATATGCACATACATACCAGAAATTATGAGAAAGTCAAATGATTTCTGAAGAATGGCATTTCTGTCTACCTTCTCACTGATGGTTTGATTGTGTTTTCTCCTGCAGCTACCTGCTCCCTGATGATAACAAAGCCACCAAGCACAAAACTGTGGTCATAAAAAAGAGTGTGAACCCTCAGTGGAACCATACTTTCTTGTTCAGTGGGCTGTATCCCCAAGATATAAACAATGTTTGTCTCGAGCTAACCATCTGGGACAAGGAAGCTTTTTCCAGCAACATTTTTCTAGGAGGAGTTCGTTTGAATTGTGGAAGTGGTGAGAAACTTGGAGACACTGAGATCGCCTGTGACTGGGCATGGGGCAAGGGCATGATTCCTTCAGATGTCAAGTGTAGTAGATGTTTATGTAATTTCTGTTATAACCGATTCTTGAAATTATCACAGACACTCCATTCCCTTAGCTAAAGTTTTGCTCATTGTTAAAATATAAATATTACTACTATAACTTGGTATTTTTAAGCTAGAAACTTAGTAAGTATAATGTTTCTATTTAGTCTTTTTACTCCACCCCTCAAAAAATTATACTTTAGTCTAAGTAAATTTCAGGTACTTTCTCTGGCCTTCAGGTTTTTTCAGAAAAGGATCACCAAGATAGCACAGGTTTCTGATAGGGAAAAAGGGTTTTCCAAGACCAATTTTTCTGAATTTCCTTCATGATTCTGTTCAGCACTTACAGTCATTATTCATACTGGTTGAGTTGAGAGAATCAATTTTTTCTTTTAAAAAAAAAAACAACATCTAATGTTTTTCACACAACTCATGGAAACACACCATCGTAGTAAAAGTCACAGGTATAGCAAGGTAAATTCAGGGTACAATATTTGAGCACATGAGAACTAGGAGAGGCATATGCAGTCCCCAAAACCACTTGTCTCATAACTTAGGCCGAACATAGTATGCATGCACCAAGGTTAGCATTTTTGTTGAGAAAGTCACCACCACTGTGATGCTTTATCTATTTATAGACTAAGGAAAGCTAGGAATATCTATGCTACTAAAACTAAAACTTCCCAGGCCAGAAAAGTGACCATATTTAGAGATCTTCAGTTCCAGTTTCATCCTGTTTTTCTGTCATATGATTTTGATGCAGATGACCCAGCTCTCTGTTGTACTACCAAAGTGAGGAGAAATTAGCTACTAATCTTCCTTACATTTTCAATGCAGAAAAAAGTCGTTCAGGCTGAAAAGGATTCATTCCATTCTGATATCACTTAGTAGATACGGGAAGTAAGAACAAGCCAGTGAAGGGAACTCTGGTAAACAGATCCCCTCAAAAACTGACAGATGCCTTCCAAAAAGTCAAAACACCTCATTTGTGAAGTATGTCACTCTTCTTTCCCTTCTTCAGGTGTGAGTCTTGGAAAAAATGTGGATTGGATGGACTCTCAGGGGGAAGAGCAACGGCTTTGGCAGAAGATGACTGAAAACCCTGGAACTCCCGTAGAGGGAGTACTTATGCTTCGGTCCAGCATGGGGAAGTGTAGGCTCTGAAGAGACAAGTTCTTTAGGAATGAGACCTTTAGGAATTGTCCACCTACCATTTCTAACAAATAGCAGTATGAGACTTTGTATTCTGCTTCCCTGTCATTTTTTCACCTGGGGGATTGGGACTTCAGGGGCAAAATAATAATGGTATGAACATTTAGGGTCATCTTGCTGAATTCCTAAAAACACCAAGTACTTTTACTTTTTTCGTGTGATGGTAAGAAGACTTCAAGTTTGAGACCAGCTTGAGAAAATTAGCGACTTAGCAAGGCTGTATCTAAAAAAAAAAAAAAGAAAAAGAAAAAAAAGAACTGGGTGTGCACCTCTGTGCACAGATCCTGACTTCAGTTCTCAGTACCCTTCACCAAACTAAAGAGTATTTCTCTATGTCTATGACCTAGGGCCTCCATGACTGGACAGTTCTGCCAACAACAAAATTGGGTTTATATCATCATAGGGTTTATATCATCACAGAAATAGCACAAGCTTGTTTGAAACCATGATCAACCTTGAGGGTTACTCAAGCAGTTTCTAATTATGAGTTTCTTTGTATTTCCTCAAACAGTTTGAGGAAAAAGATTACCAAGAAGTAGAAATCCCTGTAATTCAAAGAAGGCATGATAAGGATGGTTGCTAAGAAGACAGGCTGGTCCTGTTATAGCAGTAAACTTGGGAATTGACCAAGTAATTTCCAAATAGACCAACGGGGCTTCTTATTAGTAACTGTATAATTTATTATCTAAATCAGGCTTCTTTTGAGAGTGAAAGATGCGAAATGATTACATCTGGACAATGATGTAAACTCGTAAAATGATCTGGGAAATTGAGATGTAAGATCATTCTACTGAGCAAACTCTGTTGAAAACACTTATTTTATAAAATAGTTTAATCCATTAACTATAAAATAATAAGAAAAAATGGTCAATATATTGTTCTTTGAAGAGAACAGTTGAATTTAAAAGGAAGTACTCTACCTGCTGTTTTAGTCTTCTTCTCTGTTGGCTCTCACACTTTCATTTTCTCTTTCCCTGAGTTTTTGTTGCCTTCTTTTTGTAACTGTTAGCTATTGCCATAATAATGCTGAATAAAAACCACTCCAATGTTGTGACTTAAAATGACAATCTTTGTCTCATGGTTCTGATGGTTGGGAGGGCAGCTCTGCTCCTGCTATAGACCAGAAGGTCTAGGTCAGCTGCTCATGTCTCATCAACCTCTTTGGGGCAAGGAATAGCCAGAGCATGGCGATAGCTGCAGTTAGAGTCCCTAATTTTGTCATGGCCCATTGGGCAAAGGAAATTCATAGGCCCAGACCCAAAATCAAGAAGCAAACAAATCAAAGACATAATAAGAGTGAAAATATTGAAAGTCACAAGAGTGAAAATAAAGAATTGCGCCGGCTACCATCATTTCTATTCAACATAGTACTCAAAATATTAGCCAGAGCAATCATGCAAGGGGAAGACACAGGATACATACAGGAAAGGAGAACTCAAATTCTAATTAATTTCAGATGACATGATACTCTACATAGAGGGCCCAAAAATTCCGCCCAAAAGCTCTTGGAATTAATAATTAACTTTGATAGTGTAGCAAGATAAAAATTCAACATGAAAAACTCAATAGCATTTGTGTAAAATAATAGTGAACTCAATGAGAAGTAAATTATTTTAACAAATATCATTCATGGTAGTGTCAAGAAAAATGAAATAACTAGGCATTAATCTAAACAAGGAATCAAAAGACCTGTACAAAGAAAACTATAATGCTCTGAAAAAGGAGATTGAAAAGGACATCAGAAAACAGGTAGATGTCCCGTGCTCCTGGGTAGACGGAATCAGTATAGTCAAAACAGACAGAATCAGTATAGTCAATATAGTCAAAATGGCCATACTCGCAAAACTGTTGTACAGATTGAGTGTACTCTCAATCACAATGGCAACAGCATTCATCACAGAACCAGAAAAAACAATGCTAAGCTTCATACAGAACCAAAAGCAGACCCAGAGTAGAAAAAGCAATGTTGGGCAACAAGCACACAGTGGGAGACATCACATTACCTAACCCTCAGGCTATACTACAAATCAACAATAATAAAAATGGCATGGTATTGGAATAAAAACAGACATGTGGATCAGTGAAACACAATAGAGGATAGAGAAGCATCCCCAGACACATTTACCTTTTTGATATTTTTTTTTTTTTGGTACCAGGGATCAAACTCACAACTGCGCATATGCAAGGCAGGCACTTATGCCGCTGAGCTAAATCCCCAACCCTAGCTTTTTGATCTTTGATAAAGGTGTCAAAGGCATGCATTGGAGGAAAGATGCCCTATTCAACAAATGGTACCAGGAAAACTGGATATCTTGTTTGCAAAAGTTTGAAATTGGACCCATATGTCTCACCATGTACCAAACTAGAATCAAAATGGGTAAAGATCCAAACATTGAAACAGAAACACTCAATCTACTAAAAGATAAAATAAGTAAAACAGTAGAAGCTACAGGGGTACAAAAGGATTTCCTAAATAGAACTACAATTGTTCAAGAAATAACACTAAGAATCAACACATAAGATTAGATCAAACTACAAAGCTTCTGTGTAGTAAAGGAATCATTCAGTAGGGTGGAGACATGACCTACAGAATGGGAATAAATTTTGCCAGCTATTCCTTAGAAAAAGAATTTGTATCTGGAATATACAAAGAACTAAAAAAATAGAGCACCTAAAATAAAAGACCCCATCAAGAAACAGGCAATTGACATCAAAAGACACATAGAGGAAAAAGTGCAAATAGTCAACTAGTATATGAAAAAATGTTCAATATCTCTTGCAATTAGGGAAATGCAAACAAAAACTGTTAAGATTCCATCTTAAACAAGGAAAAATGCCAATCATCAGGAAATCAAAAAGTAGCAAATTCTGGTGGCAAGCTGTGGTGAAAAAAGGAAATATACATTGTTAGTGGGAGTGTAAACTAGTACAAATTTTATGAAAACCAATATAGAGATTCCTTGAAGAACTAGAATTAGAAATTCCATATGACTCAGCTATCCTTCTGCTAGGTATCTTTCCCAAAGTGCCAAAGAAATTATAGTATGGCGATACACGCATATCAATATTTATAGAGCACAACTCATATTAGCTAAATCCTGGAAGCAAACTGTATACCCATCAACAGATGATTGGATAAAGAAAATGTGGTGTCTATACATAACAGAATACTACTGGGCTATAAGAATGACAAATGTGAAACATTTGTAGGAAAATGAATATACCTGGAAAATATAATGTTGAGTGAAATAAGTCAGACACACAAGCTTAAACAGCATTTGGCAGCTCTCATTTGAGTAAGTCAAAGTACAAACAAAGAGTACAGTAAAGAACACACACAAGAGAAAAATGTACAAATGTCTTTCAAATGGGAAGATGTCCAAAAGAACATGGATGAAAGGAGAGGAGGCCTGGGATTTAGCTCAGTGGCTTAAGCGTCTGCCCGGCAAGCATGAGGTTGTGAGTTCCATCCCTGGTACAAACAAAACAAAACAAAACAAAACAAAACAAAACAAAACAAAGGAGAGGGGGAGAGGAAGGAGAACTAAGTGAAATAAGGATATTCCAAATACAAGAATCTCAATGAGTGTAAACACCATATGTCATAAACATGAGATAAGATTAATAATATGAGAACAAAAATGGAGAAAGGGGATTTAGAAAAAGAGAGAGCAAGGTGGTAGGGAAGGAGAAGAGGATTAAAAAAAAGAAAAAGAACCAAGCTGTATTATGTATATGAACCCATTCACCCAGATGAATGTACTGTGTGTACTGCAAACACGTACTAATAAAAAAGCGTTAGATATATATTATAATCACATGATTAATTAATCAATTAATACTAGTTCAGTTCCCATTAGCCTTGATTCTGCCTCTCTGTGTAGAGGCACATATAAGAGAAAATGAAAGCATTTGCTAGGAGTAAAGATAATCCAAGCAATCACTCTGATTAGACTCTGAGAAAAGAAAAGAAATGTCCATATTAAAATGAAAAAACAAAAAGAATTGGGGCCGGTAGTTCAATTGACTTTATCTGCTGTCACCTGAAATTCTAGATGCTTTAGCCAATCACCTTAGATGCAAAAGCAGTCAAAGCTAGAAGGAACCTCAGGACTGGTTCCTTTTTTTTACAAGTCCTAAATCTGAAGCACAGCAAGTTGTGCAGAGGGTATGACAGAATTTAGACTTAAATCATAGGTCATTGTTCTTTCTCTGTATTTCTTGACAGAATCCTGTGTTTTTCAAGGCGAGCAGAAAGGCATAGGAAGGTAGATCACAGTCTGATGTTTTGAGCAAAAATATACATGCTCAAGCTGTGCTCTGCAGTCATAGTCTGCCCATTTTATCAGTTGAATATATATATATATTCTTTAAAAGTCTAGAAACTGAGTTTTAGTAATAGGAGAACTAGAATACTAGAATTATGTTCAGTCTTATTCTAGATAGTTATTGCATATTACTAGAGTCCTTGAATTTTGGAAACAGATTTAAGAACATATTTAGTATTATACTGAGTAAAGGAATAAGCAATCTATTTTTAATATTATTTAAACAAGATTATTCTGGAAAACTGGAGTTATTAGTCCAGTGTAGTTTAGTATGTACAGTACTTTGTTTTGCTGACCTAAAAAGCGAATCAAAATGTGTATAACCTGGTGAGTGTGGTTCTGTATGCTTGTAATCCCAGCTCTCTCAGAGGCTGAGGCAGGAGGATCACATGTTCAAGCCCAGCCTGGGTAATTTAGCAATTAGTGAGCTCCTTTTTGAAAAGAAAAAATGAAAGAAGCTAGGGAACATATCCTAATGTGAAGCCTCTAGATTCAATATCTAATAACACACACACAAAGTGAAAAAAAAGTGTATGATATTCACTACTTCCCATACAGGAAAATGAATTATCTCCAGGTTTGATGTGACTCATTCTGTCTTCAGTGATATGTTTTGCAGAAGTGATAATGTAGTGATAGTGAAGTCTGAAGACATCTCTGAAGTAGATTCAACAAAGTAAATTGTTTTACTAATAATAAATATGAAAAATAGCTCCAGAATACATAACTTGAACTAAAGAAGAGCTTGAACCTTAAGTGTTCAGATCTTTGTCACGTTTAGAGCTATCCTCTGTGTCATGGTTTCATAACATACAATATCTAATGGGGTATTTTCTGTAAGGCAAGACCCAGATACACAAAAATATATCCAAAACCTGTGGGT
Organism: Dolichotis patagonum; assembly: GCA_004027295.1. Lineage (NCBI taxonomy): Eukaryota > Metazoa > Chordata > Mammalia > Rodentia > Caviidae > Dolichotis > Dolichotis patagonum. The sequence continues at coordinate 14,381 of PVJX010024800.1, read as the reverse complement.
ATTTTTCTTGGAAATAAAAGACAAATTGATTTTTATTTTGCTCTTTTACTAAGTGGAGGTACAAAATAAGAGTTTAAAATATAGGTAATACTTGGAAATGGTACAGAATTCAAATAGTCCAATATTCTGAAAGGGTAAGTCCTCCTCTCCTTTCATATAAAAATATATTACAGTTTCATTCTTTGTTATGACTATAGGGTACCACATTATAGGAATTTAGCACATTTATTTAACCAGTCCTATCAAATGCCACATTAAATATGTTTCATGGACTCTCTAAGCAATATTTTCTTTTGAAAACAAACACTTTGATACTCAAAATTGAGGTGTATATCTTACACAGCTACTCAACTTCTGGGGATTTTATCCTACAGAGATATGTTCGTCTGTGAGAATTTAGTATATATAAAGATATTTATTGCAAAAGTTAAGAAACAAAATAAACCCTCTGTAATATCACATATTCTTTATTTTTCTGTTTAACTCATTATCTCTTTCTTCTGTCCATTCTCCACACAACTGCTAAAAATTGCCGCAGTTTTAATTTCCTCTTTGTGTCATGTAGCCTCCTAGACACTGACATACCGTAAGACATGGTTTTATACACTTACAACCTCAGGTTCCCTGCTCCAACCCAAAGCATTCTTCGCAGCTCTACATTCTGTAAAATCCTATTACACAAGTCAGAGTCATTCCTGCCACCACAACCAACTAAACAGATCTGAAAAACCATGAGAGAAACAAAAATGACCACTTCAGAGGCTGTTTTGCAGGCACAATTCAATGAAATGACTACTGTGACTATAAGATAAATTTTACCCAGTAGCAGTCACCATTCAGTAATCAGAGAATGGTAGCTTACAAAAACATTTCCAGAACCTATAAACATGCTTCCAAAATGACTTTTGTAATATCTTCTTTCTCCAACAAAACTCTCATTTTCCCATTTGTTCTCCACCTCAGTCTGTGTCCTCCAGTTGCAATATTATCTTTCTTTTCATTCCCAAAAAAATCTTGTTGCTTAGGGACTTTTCCTGTATAAGATATTTCAGTATAGGGTGAATGTTTACATTTTTAAAATATTTCAGTAAAATCCACATTACCTTTATTTGCCCTTAAATTCTCCCTTTTGCTTCTGATATACTCATCCCATCTTTCTTGCCATTTTCTGCAGCGTTTCTGGAATCCCTCTTTCATGGGTGTCTTTCAACTGTTGTGTTATGGCTGCCTCATTATCCTGAGCTTATTGAAAGCATTTAGCTTTCATGGGCATTTTGACTTTGGGGAAGATGTGAAAGTTACACGTACATGATCTGGTGAATAAGGTGAATGAAGATGCACCATAATGGTTTTACAAATCTGCCAGCCTGTTGGATGGCACTTGGCAGCAGTATATATTGTATTTTTTATCACATCTTGTAAAGACACTCATCAATAATGACTTTCAGAACTTCTTCAAAAAGTGGTAAGAATTATGAGATAAGTACGTTCAAAGTGAGAGGGAGTGATTTTGAGGGGGATTAATGGCAGTATATTTTTACTGTAATAAATGTTTAAATAGTCACCACGTATTATGATCACACTATGTATTAACATTTAACTTTGATAACCCAGACCCAACTGGCTATATAACAACTCCATCAGGAGAGTTTATGTTTTAAACATATTTTAAACTGAACTCTACATTCCATTCTCTCCTTTGCACCCATGTCTTCCTCCTCCTCCAGTGTATTTGGTGTCAGTCTTTGGTCTGAGATCAGATCTGAATAACTGATCTCATCCACTCAGTTACAGTAACCAGGCACCCTGAGGCAAGTTCCATCAGAGAATCCTATTGATTCTACCTTCTAAATATCTCTGTAACCTATGGAAGTCTTTCCATCTCCATGGCACCATCACAAGCAAGCCAAAATCAACTCTTTCCACAGTTATTTCATTGATCTCCCAGCTTTGATTCATGGAACTACTCTTGTACTCCCTCAATTTATTCTCCTCCACACTGTAGCCAAGAACCAAGTGATTTGCCCCAAATTCTACTTTATAATACCCCAACATGCAGAAGAGTTGAAATGTTATAGTAAGCACTCTTATCCACCAACTAAAGTCGGTATTCACCATTAGCACTTGACTGCATTTGATTATAGTTGATTTGTCCATCTCTACACTGTTCTTAAAATCCTATATGCCCTTTCAGTGCCTAAGAATAAAATATGAATTATTGGTCACAACCCACATAAAATGGCTACTACATCCTCTTTATCATGTCTCAGGCTGTGACTTCCCACCCTTGCTTTTCATTCAACATATTTTCATTTTTTCATTTTCATTTCACCTCATAGTCTTTGCTACAAATCCTTTTGGTTCTTCTCCTCACCAGCCTGATTCCCATTAATCATCCTGGTCTTAATGTTAAATCCACCATCCTCAGGAAAAAAATCCCTAATCTTATGCTGAACAAGGACACAGCAATCTGCTTCTGTTTCCCCTTCACTGCACACAGCACAATTACCATAAATTACTCATGCCATGAGTGCTTTAATGACTGTCTGTTCCCTCTCTGCTGTGTAAGATTCATAAGGGCAGAGAAAATATTTTTTCATAGCTATAACTCCAGTACTTAACTCAGAGTAGGAAATCAAAAATATTTGTGAAATAAGTGAAAACAAAACAACATGTAGCATCTAGGTATGTTAGATTACTAGGAATCTTTATCTCCATCTCCAAATCCCAGTTAACAGAAAAGGAAACTGGGGTCCACAAAGATCACAGCAAATTTCTGAATGTACTTACTGATTGGTGTTTTAAAAGTAACATTTGAAGATATTAAAAATGTGTTATATATTTCAAAACAACCCAGTGGGAAGATTTCAAATGTTCTCACCACAAATGTTAAATATTTGAAGTGATGGATGTTTGATTATTCTACAATATGTGCCTATACCAAGAAAATACCTCATCATACACAATTAAATGTGTAAAGTTATGATTTTTCAATAAAAAATAAACATTTCTGTAAACACTGTACAACTTTAGACAATTTAGTTATATTATTTACAACTTGACAGTTGGTCCCAGCACAGCAGCTTCTCAGAAGCAGAAACTATGAGCTTGCCTGGAATATTCCATTCCTTATTTGGAGATCTCCTGTTTCATGTTTCCCTAGGATGAATCAAATAAGTTTTAATGAAACAGGGACACGCTTAAAAGCCTGACTCTATCCAAGCAGAATATAAATAATGCCTGCAGAGCACAAAAGATTCAGTTATTCAGATCTCAATTCACTTATGTTGTTACTATCACTAGAATTACTCATCAGGATATAGATTTTTCAAGGTCATAAAAACACCAAAATACAGATATTTTGATGGAATTTTTATATCTTCTATTCTTTAAGAAATGTATCTAAATGTGTGACTGGTGATCATTGAGCACTTAAGTAACTAATGAATGAATTGAACCCACTTGATTCATAGTAATGCCAGTCTCATCATCACCTATGGTACTACTCCAATATTTACATTTGGTAAGGAAAGAGAAAGTCATGGAAAAAATAAGGCTGAGTCCTGCAGTACTTTTAAAAGCAAAGTGGACAAATAATGTCAAATGCTAGAGGTCTATGAACGTGAGAACCTATAGCATTTCAGACCATGATAAATGTATTTTTTCTTCCATGTACATAATACACATTAAACTGAATATTGCCTCTAGAAGTTAGCAAAAGGATTCTCCTTCTACCAAAGCGTCATTTATTGTCTTTGAACTAAAATGAAACTGTAGGAAGAAGTTCCAGCAAAGGGATAACAAAAATTGTGTCTGGCAAGGTTTTAAACAATAGCAAAGAAATTTTTTTGGGTACAGAGGATCAAAATCACAACCTCACACTTTCCAGGCAGGCACTTATGCTGCTGAGCAAAATCCCCAACTGATGGAAAATTGTGTCACATCAAGAATTCCAAAGCATTACCTGAATCATCTGGAGTATGAATTTAATACATTGATTCCAGAGTATTACTCCAAATTTACTAAAGGAAATCTCTAGAAATCACCATAATTTTATCAATTATTCTAATACTAGTTCATTATAGTATTCTAATATAGTTATTCTAATACTAGTTCATTATAATTTGAGAAACTATATTAGAGGATAAATAATCTGAACTTCATTATTCATAACATCTCTATATCATGATGACTATTTGGATTTGGCCTTGGGATAGTCTTCTCTTGCAAATAACCCAAATATTATTAATTACAAAGCAATCATCATGAGCAAGAAAGAGCTTAGCCCTGGTCTCAGAAGATACTATATCAAGTTTTGCCTGCTTACCAACCATGCGAACTCAGTCAAGTTTACCAGTCTAGGCCTTGGTCTGTTTGATTACAAAATGGTACTAATTGGGCTACATTGGTGTAACTGAAGATATCAAATGAGATAATGCATATATAAACATGCTTTGCAAATTTTAACACTATAAAAAGAAAAGATATCTACTTATATGCCTCTGTGGTTCAAAATTTCTTTAGACCTCTCTTTTTTCTTGGATGCTGGGTTAAGTGTTAAGCAATCTACAGACAATGAAATGTTCTCTGATGTAAAACATACATACAAGAAAGAAGATACTCACTGTGGGTGATACTACAGTTTGAGTCTTAAATGTCCCTCAGAGGCCCATGTACACAAGGCTTAGTCTCTGGATTGGCACTATTGGGAGGTGATAGAACCTCTAAGAGACAGGGCCTAGTGGAAAATCTTTCCCTCTTAGAGAGGACCAGTCTACTCTACCTCTCTTTTCCATCTCAGGTATGAGATGAATGATTTTTCTATATGCTTATATCATGATGTGCTACCTCCACACCAGAAGCTCCAAAGCAGCAGGGCCAACTAACCATGGACTGAACATCCAAAACCACAAGCCACAAAAAACCACTTGTGCTTTGTAAGTTCCTTTATTTTAATATTTTTTGTAGTAACAAAAAGCTAACCAGGAGAAAATAATGTATTTATTTACAGACTTCCTGTGATTAGATATTATTACAGAAGATGTTTAATTTGATAAAGATAAAAACTGTAGCCAGTTTTTCTGTCAACAGGTTGTGGAGCATGCAAGCAAACTATCTTCCCTCCCCATTTCTCAAACCCTCTTTCAGAGTAACAACCATCGCTTTCTATAGTAAATACCCTGTCATCATCATGTCAGGAAGATGAAACCTGCCACTGTTACAAGTATGTTGTTCAAATCCTGTATTTTATTAGCAGAAACAAAATCACCATTCTGTCAAAACAAATTCCATAGAACTACAAACTATTGAGACAGACCCCAACCTCTTCCCATGAGTTAGCACCATTCGCAGACCAGGGTTAGAGAGAGCAAATCCAATCATCAAGCAAGTCCAGTCTGGGAACCAGTGCAATGCATGGGCCACTGCTGGACAGGAACAGACATGCCCCAGCCATAAGTCAATGCCATTTGCAGACCAGGAATAGAGAGAACAAAGCCACACCAGCAAGCATGCCCAATCTGGGAACCAGCATGCATTAGCCAATGCCAGACTGGAACAGACAGACACCACCCCCTTCTGGCACATGGGCTGGCAAACAAGAAGTACCAACCGCCCACCCATGCCCCACCATATGCGACCAGCTTATCCGGTGAAACACAGGCTGTGATGATAGCTATGGAAGAGAAATGCAATTGGATGCTCTGGTGCTTTGATGTATCACTAACATTGCAGGTCAAGGGCCAGTGGTCTGATCATAGGTTCAGAGGATAGTGGTGCACAATGTGACATCTAGGGGCAGAATCTCCTTCTGAGGGTTGCAGCCATTGTTGATTCCCTATGGTCCTGTTTTGAAGTCCTGTATCATTTCCATTGTTTTGTTGGGTTGAGTTTTATTCTCTTTGTGTTGTTTGACCATGTCAAATCTGAAGGTAGTAGCAAGGTATTTCAAAAATAGTAAAATATATTATGGCAGCAATTTTGGATTTACTATAGGCTTCTTTTGAAGTCTCTTATTGCATTCATTGTTTTGTGTTTATTGTTTCTATTCTATTCTATTGTTTGATTTTTACTATGTCTGAAGTTATCTTAAGCTATTTTGAAGACATCAAAAGGAATTATGGTAACTATTATTTATTTCTTATTTTTTTGAAGTCCTGTATCTTTTACACTGGTTTGTTTTGATTGGCTTTATTCTGTTTTAACCTCTTTAAAATAAAAAAATTAAAAAATAAAAAAGAACTACAAACTATTGCTGTCAGTATGAGTAATGCATAGTGTTTCAAAGATTTATCAATTGTACCTCATTTACCTCAATAGAATTTAACAAAGTATTCTGAGGGAAAAGGAACATAGAAAATTATATATATATGTATATATGTATATATATATATATATATATCAGACATATAACATAAATAACAGATTATATATATATATAATCACCTATGATTAGTAAAAAACTCATATGAAATATCAAAATGAAACATAAATTTTTTCTCTAAATGAAGCATAAATTAATGCATAACACAAGTCAAATATTTCATTGCAGTCATTAGACCAAAGTTTAAATTACTGGAAGCTGGGCATGGTGGCATATGACTGTAGTCCCAGCCTTTGGGAGGCTGAGGTGGGAGGATCACTGTGAATTCAAGACCAACCTGCTTTACAATGTGAGCTGAAGGCCAGCCTGAACTGCACAGGAAGAATCTGTGTCAAGAAAACAAAAGACAAATAAATAAATTTAATTCAATTAATTACTGAAATTCAGGGAGGACAAAATGTATCCTTATAGGAAGGCAGAGAAGTAGACAGGGCTTTAAATAAAAATATATTTTACTTCTTTATTATTAGGGTTACACCTTCCAAGCATTTTTCCTATGTGACAAATGATTCATTTTGTCTTTAGAAAGTTGATACTTGTTTGTGTGAATCTATTGGAATTGATGAATTCAAACAATAAAATTTAATTTTAAATCTTTCTCACTTGAAAACAAGCAAGGAAGGGAGTCATTCCATCACAATGCAGTCATGTCAATCACTCATGGTTTAACACTGTTTAGAGTAATTGTGGATCATGAATATATTTTCCTAGTATTCATTATTCATTAAATGAACATTTTTGAAGAGATATTATTGGCTTTTAGCTGATATAAAGAAAGAAATGCTGATACTTTTCCTGAATCTTTTCTGATAGCTGTTTGGTTGCACACCAGAAGCTTAGGAAATGCCCTTAATGATGCCTTACACATAGGTTTATGGAAATATTATTATTTATTTTCAATTCTTTCCTGTCCCCTCAGAATCCAGCTTTGTTAGAGTTACTTGCTTGCAAAGCATCTGTCTTGGTTACATGTCTCTCATTGCTGAGACAAAATACCCAATGCCCAAAATAAAGGAAAGAAAGGCTTATTTAGTTCATAGTTTATGGAGGTTTCAGTCCATAATCAGCTGGTTCCAAGGCAGAGTGGCACATGACAGAGGGCAACAGTTCATGGAAGCAGAAAACAGCACAAGCAACAAGAGCAAAAGGGGAGGAGTATGGAGAGAAGACTCTTTCTGTCTGTTATACTGTATGTAGGCCACATCCACTTGAGTGTACACTCACACCCACAATCCCAGCATTAGACCATGAGACCATGAGTCATTCACAAACTCTAGAAGCCCACCTCCATGACTGCATGAGGCTTTGGGGGGACATCCAGACACAATCCATAACAGCACCTGAATTCTCAGAGCCAAGGGATAAGGAGTACTACCCTGGTATCTTCCCCCTGTGCCCGTTATAAGGGGCACTAAACATCCCTGGAAATGGAATGCAGAAATTCTCTCAGGCAAAATATGGCATCAACATGGAGAAATAATGGCTACTTGAGGAGACAAATGATAAAATGGACATCATATGTCCGAAAAGCAATTCATGGTTGTTAAATTGCCTTGTAAAAATAACTGGTCTGGTTAGAGGTATGACTTTTATTTTGATGAGTAGGAAATACAAATTTGGGTCATACATCAATCACTTTAGAATACTGGGGAAAAAAAGGTTTGCCTTCACTGATGATTTTGTAACCCTTCCACCAGGTATGTGCCCCTGAAATAAATGTACAAATATTTAAAGAGTATCTTAGGAGTGCCCTACATCATCATCCATTATACTGGCCTAGATCTGTGAATGTTCTGTCTCCATTTCTGAATTTAATCATAGTGTTCATGAGCAAGGTGGGTTATTCTCTGGTTTCTGAATATTAGTCCAGGTGTGTAGTGGACTGGAGTAGGAAGAACAGTTTCAATATCTGAGGAACATCTAATCATCACTTGGTCAGTAGCACACTAGGAGTCCTTCTTTGGATCAAATAAGAGGGGTAATTTTCCAAGCTCTGTCATAGACTGAGGCAGCTAGGCATATGTACCTTCTTACTTCCTCCCTAGGGCTTACCTGTTTCACCTACTAGTTTACTTCCGTAAGCTTCCTGCTCTGTTAAGAAGTTGGTCTGTTTGGTTTTTAATTAATATATTTTATTTCTTAAAGGAGTATTGGGTTTACAGAAAAATTGAGCACAAACTATAGAGTATTGCAATCATTATTTACCCCCTCCCAAGTTCTCTTATTACTAACATCATGGGTCAATGTGATAAATTTGTTAAAATTGATGAGTCAATATTGCTAATTATTTTTATCTAGATACTATGTCTATACTAAAGTTCATTTTCTGCATTTCATAGCTCTTTTTGTTTTGAAAAATGCATAATAAAATATACACACAATTACAATATCATGCAGAATTGTTTGACTTCTTAAAAATCTCTTGTACTCAAAACTCTGGCAATTACTGATCTTTTGCTGTGCCCACACTTTTGTCCTTTTTTTTTTCAAAATGTCATATAGTTAGAATCATATGATATGTAAATTTTTCAGACTTATTTTTGCTTCTCAATATGCATTTAAGGTTTTTAAGTCATTTTGTGATGCATTGCTTCATTTGTTTTCATTGTGGTAAGAAGACTTAACATGAGATCTGCCCTCAATAAAGTTATAGAATTTGTTTTTGTTGCTTCCAAGTAAAAAAGAAAAGGATGGAACTCAGCAAACAATAATATTTTTTAATTCCAAGAGATGGAAAGTCTACATCTGTGTTGCTAGTTTTTGTTGTTGGCTACAAACAATATTGATATTTGCTTATCTTACTATGCTTAGTGTAAAATTAAATGCCTACTTTTAAGCTTAGGTAGGAATGTGTATCCTAGACCAACACTTTGGGGTACTCAGTACATGGTGCGAATTTTAGTGACTTGTTCATTAAATTCACTTTGCAAATATCTGTAACATGTTCTATTAAACATTATTGTTGAGCATTTGAAGACAGATTGTATGTCCTTGAAGACTGACTATATGTCACCTATTCATTCTGAGTTTTATGTTTGTCTTTTTAGAACAACACATTTGTTGAATTAACACAGAGAGACTGAATGGACATCTGATTTCTGTTTGTAAGGATACAATGATGCTGAGCAACTCATCTTGGTGCTCATATATTGAGTTTGCTCCTCATTTTGCTTTTTGTTCACCTATCTTCCTGTAAGTATGAACTTTGACACCATCACTCATTTGCCTTCCTCTCAATAAACCATGGGTAATGACAAGGAAGAGGATGCTATTCTATATACAGCAACAATCAAGGTCATACTAAATAGTAACAAAGATAATGTAGCCTTTAGATTGGAAAGTAAACTGTTTGCCTACCATGTGAATATACCACCATGCTTAGACTCATAGACTACCTTACATGCCTTTGACTAATAAATTCATTTTACAGTGGAGAAAGAATATCTATGGGCACATGCTATAGAATTCACTGGTCCTGCTATGTGACTCATCACCCCGAAATATCTGATTTGATAGAACAATAGAATGGTTTATTCAAAGCTCAGTTATACAATCATTTGATAGACAATACTTAAGCTAAGATGATAACTTAAATGTTATAGTAGGTATCTTAAACCAGCATCCAATTTATGGTGCTGTCTCCTTCATAGCCAAAAGTCATCTGTGGGCAACTATGATTATGAGTTGGAAATACCCTCTCATTATTATATGTAATTATCTAATTAAAGAATTTCTATACATATTTTTATAAACTTGGGTTTCAAGAATCCAAGTGTTCTGGTGTCCAGGAAAAGAATACTTACCTATTCTTACATATGTACTTATATATTAGAAGCCAAAAATGCCTTTTAACATTTCTGGATTCCTCATGCCACTGAACCTATAGGTACAGAAGGAGGAACCTGTATTTGTGGGGCTGGGGGGGGGCTTCAAGAGGAAATTAGGTTGCTTACATAAAATGGTTACAAGAACTAGGTCTAGAGGTCAAAGGATTTGCTGAAGTATCTTGTATTAGTTCTTTGATTAGTAATCTTGCCCAGTGAGAAATTACAACAATCATTAAAAACAGAGCCACTAAAGGGTCACATCCCACAGAAATGAAGATTTTGATCAATCATCTAAGTAAAGAAATCTATCTAGCTGAAGTACTGACAGACAGTAATGAAATACTGACTTGAATGCTTATCAACTGAATTCCCATGCCCAGCCACAGGACTGAAATAATCTCCATTTTATGTTGACCAATGTTTTCTTCCAACCTTATTCTTTCCCAACCTTATTCTATCCTATACAAACAGAAACAGCGACAGCTGAAGTTTTAGATGTCATGTGAGAACATGACTGAACTAATATTACCCTAGAATAATACAGTAGTCATGAGGTCAAAACATTTTTACAGTGTTATATAATAAATTCGGATTTATGGGGCATATGGTCTTTGTCACAGTTACTCATCTCTATTGATGTAGAACAAAAGTAGCTGTAAACAATACATAAAAGGCTGTGCCTCAGTTAAAACTTTACTTGCAGAAACAGATGGTCAGCCTGTGATCTCTAGGTTATTGACTTCTGGCATATCTATTCTGGCATAGATAATGATCCCTGGACTGAGGAATAAATTTTTTTATCTGGCCAAGTAAAGAGTAGATGTTAAAAACTTGCAATATATTTTCTTCTTGTTTTTTTTAAATATGAAGTTCACTGTTGTTATCTGTAGTCACCCTACAGTGCAACAGCATACCAGAACATCTTGCTTCTAACTAATAAGCAAACAGAAAAACATATAAAAAGTGAAAGATAGAAAAGACAATAAAAGAAAAAAGTATGTGCTAAGGGTAAAAGGCATGAACTGTGCTGAGTATTTTCCCTTTGACCCAATGCACCCACTCTCTACAGCTTTCCAAACTGCTTTGTGCTTTGTTCCTTCGTCCTCTGGTATTTGGCTTTAACCTGCAGAAGCAAGTAGCAGGACCTCAGGGGACATGAGGAAAAGTCAAGGTGTTTATTTCCTGGCATACAGGTTGTTAAAAGCTGTATTCCTCTGCTGTCACTTCTCTCAGGTAGTCTCTCATGAAATATACTCACAGTTTTATTGGGAAATCAGTAGTCATCCCTTCCCCATGTCCTTCATATCTAGGGTAGATGTCCCCAGCTGCTGCTAGTGACACCTCTTACTGAGTTCCCTTTAGCATGTGCCTACACCATTATAAAAAGCCCTTTCATTATGCCTTCCTCAGCTACCATTTGAATGACAATTATGTCATTAATTTTAAGACACTCCCTATTTCAGAGATGTTAAAATGTGAAAAAATATACACCTCAGGATCAATGAACTGTGCTAGTTGGCAATATATTACTGATAAATGTATGAATCAATGAGTGATTAGGGTTCACAGCACAGCTCATCTCAACGATCTATATAGTGTTAGTGTTGTGACAGATTGCGTGGTTCAGAATAAACTTCAAAAATCAAAATCAATACTGCTTCCTTCTGAGAACTTAGATGTTCTATCTCAGACTTGTGTCTAGTAACAATAAAAGGTCATGGTCTTTTCCAGGGCTACTAGTTGTTAATCAGGACTCAAAACATTAAAATATTATTCAGTCATCCCATCTCTTGTTAAATGAGATGATTCCAAAGCAACTGTCTACCAACGTGTTTCCATGTTGCTTTTTTAAAATTTTTTTTATTTAAAGGGAAGGAGAAAGAAAAAAAAAACAGAAAGAGGGTAGCAAAAATACAAAATTCCAAAGGGGAAAGAAAATAAAAAGAACAACAACCACAACAAAAACAAAAACAAAAACACTAAGAAATCGCCACTTGATAAGTTACATACTGTCATCATTGGAAATAGTTGTTCAAGTTGCAAAGTTAAAACATATAAAGTACACATTCAGATAATGAGCCTGTTAACGGTTCTGCTCAACATTCTAACAAAAACAGTAATACAGTCATCTATCTTACACACTTAAACACATATACAGTTATATCCTTTAGAGCACTTTCTTTTACTCTCTTTTTTACAGGAGCAATTACACATTTTGGGTTTCATTACTCCTACAGTTCTTATTACTTTTTACACTAGAGAAACAATGTGATATTTATAAACATGACTCTTATTTATTTCACTAATGAGGATAGTAAATGTTGCTTTTTAGTTAGTTAGTTAGTTAGTTTGTTTGTTTTTGTGCCAGGGATCGGACTCACAATCTCTCACTTGCCAGGCAGGCACCCCTTGGCCTTCCATGCTGCTTTTTGTGAAACAGTACAAGTTACTATTGGTTGTCAGTCTTCATGAACTTAATTCCATGTTTTCTGTAAAAGGAGAATGGCCCATAGCATGGCAACACGTCCAATTCTTTAGTGATTGTAGTTAACTCATATCCACTGCCTTATGATCCAACTGGCATATATTCTGGCCATATATTTAACAGATATGATCTTTTTCACTGCTTTAATATATAAAGTAACATTCAGTCTAAGATGCCTGTCTAGAATTTACCAATTTTTAGCAATACTATTCATTAGAATGGCACAGGTTGTCACATTATAGGCATCCTATACAGATTTGTGCTACTCAACCTAGAGCAAAAGCTACTATGCCTTTGGAAATACCTATTGCATTTTTTTCCAAGTTTTAATCTCCTAAGTGTTACCACAGAGACAAAGGAACAATTGTCTCACCTCTGGCCTTCCTCTATGTGACTCAAAATGCTGGTCCATGATAAGATAAGGAACTTGTATCAAAATATAAATCAATGTGGTATTTACCGTTCAGAAAATTTTGTTATCAAAGCAAACTATGCAAGGAATATAAACATTGTGTATTAATAAAATATGTACTAATAAAAAGTACAGATGCAAAAGAAAATGGACTGAATAAGTACTGTAAAAAATAACAGTTGAATTTCATAATGTGTTTGCATACATGGTTGACTGACATTCCAGAGTAAGATCCTTCTCTTTTTGTGGCTTAGTAGCAAATGGTCCATCAACCATTAAAAGCACAGCATCATCCTGCATGGAATCTTGTGGTTTCTGATACGGCAACAGGGGTATCTCAAAGGCTCCACACACACGTTAAATTTCTTTCAAGCTCCAACAAATCTTTAAGCTCTCAGCATCTTCAGAGGTGACACAATAGTCATGCAATGCATCTGCATGCTACAAGTTCAACTATAAAATTGCTTCTGATTATCAAGGCTAGATTCTTTCCATTGTTCCTGCGGGGGTTTTTTGTTCTTGTTTTTATTTTCATTCTTTTTTTCATTGTTTTTTATTTTAAAGAGAGAAAAACAATAAAAACAATGACAGAATTTCAAAGCAAGATAATAGGAAATTAACACTGGTTAATATATTGCATATTGTTATCTTCCAAGTTGTTGCTCAGATTACAAGATATAAGTAGGCAAAACTGATCAAACAAATTAAGTACAAACTATTCTTTTTTTGGTTTGTTTATATTCTTTTGTCCTTAAAGAAAAACAATTTTAAATTGTTATGAGTTATGTTAAGCATAACTCTTAACTTTATAAGGCAAAAACTAAACATTGGCCAAAGATAAAGAAGCACTGAATGGTGCTCTTGAAAGGGGAAAGGTGTGACCCCACTGGTGGCTATGCTCATTGCCTTTCTCATTTTCTCCCAAATAGTGACTCTCACCCTGTTGCTGGTTCTGTGCTAAGCATAAGAATCCACTGGGAAGCTTTTATTACCTTCCATGCCCTCTGAATCCCTGAGCAGTTACATCATAATCCCAAAGTGTGGCACCAAGGCATCAGTATTTTTTTTTAAATTTGTTTTTTTTATTTAAAAGAGAATAAAACAAAAGGGGGTAGTACAGAGCAGATCAGAAGAGGACAACATAGGCAACACAGTACTTTACATTAAGTCAACTGGACATCAACATTATCTAACACCTTATCTCTAACTCTGCTATAGTTGAGCATAGTTTCAATTACAATAATATCAAACATAACACAATAGTATAAAGCCATG
>PVJX010024799.1:9528-27752 GCA_004027295.1 Dolichotis patagonum | reverse complement strand
CAGAAGAGTTCCTTTTTCCCCACAGCCTCTCCAACACTTGTTGTTGGTAGTGTTTTCTATCTTGGCCATTCTTTCTGGAGTGAGATGGAATCTCAGTGTGGTTTTAATTTGCATTTCTCTCATGACTAATGATGATGAACATTTTTTCATGTATTTATTTGCCATTCGTATTTCTTCATCTGAGAACTCTGTATTCATTCCAGATGCCCATTTTTGGATTGGGTCTTTGAATTTCGAGGGTCTGACTTTTTTTAATTCTTTATAAGTTTTAGACAAAAGTCCTTTGTCTGAGGCGCTGTCCATGAATATTTTTTTCCAATTTGTGGGTTTTCTTTTCACTCTGCTGGAAACCTCTTTTGACATGCAGAAACTCTTTAATGAGATGTGGTCCCAGTTATTGATTCTGGGAAGTACTTCCCGTGTACTTTGGTTCTTGTTCATGAATTCGCTTCCTACCCCTATATCTTTGAGGTTTTTACCTACTTTGTCTTCCAGCAGTTTTAGTGTTTCTGTTTTAATATTTAGATCTTTGATCCATTTAGATTTTAGTTTAGTGTATGGTGATAGACATGGGTCTAGTTTTAGTCTTCCGCATATGGACAGCCAATTTTTCCAGCACCATTTGTTAAAGAGACTGTCATTCTTCCAGCGAGCATGTTTGGCCCCTTTATCAAAGATGAGGTGGGTCAGTGAGTTTGCGGTTGTGTACCTATTTTCATAGTAGCACAATTTGTTATAGCTAATTCTTGGAAACAACCAAGATGCCCATCAACCAGAGAGTAGATAAAAAACTGTGGTATTTTTACACAGTGAAATACT
The DNA here is from genome assembly GCA_004027295.1 of Dolichotis patagonum. Classification (NCBI taxonomy): domain Eukaryota; kingdom Metazoa; phylum Chordata; class Mammalia; order Rodentia; family Caviidae; genus Dolichotis; species Dolichotis patagonum. The sequence continues at coordinate 26,933 of PVJX010024799.1, read as the reverse complement.
ATTCAGCTATAAAAAGAATGATCTTGAGGGTTTTATAGGTAAATGGAGGCAACTTGAGAATATCCTCATTAGTGAAATAAACAAGAGTCACAGTAGTAAATATCATATTGTCTCTCTAGTGTAAAAAATAATAATAACTGACAGAATAATGGTATCCAAAAATATAATAGATATAAAAGTATAATAGATATAAAAGTATAATAGACATAATAAATATTATAAAAGTGAAAGGGAAGCAAAGTGCTCTAAAGGATATAACAGTATGTATAGTGTGTAAGATAGATGACCATATTACTAAATTTTTGTCAGATCATTGAACAGAAGAGTTTGCACTGTCAATGTTTGAGTGTCTAGCCACTTTTTATACTTTGATTTTGAAACTTTAGCAACTATTGTTAAGATGACAATATGTAATGTATTGACTAGCAATTTTATGATGTTAATTTTTTTTGAATTCTGTGTTCTGCTTTTTTTCTCATTTTTTCTATTTTGTCTTTTAAAATTTTCTTTTCTTCCTTTAAATAAAATAAAAAATTAAGTAAATAAAATAAAAAATTAAGAAAATAAGTGATAAAGCATAGAGTTTCTTTACAATCTAAAAAAAAAAAAAGAAAAACACAAAATCCAAAGTTCTAAAATGTATGATTTCATTAATGTAATACTTCCAGGGTTATGAAACATAGAAACAAAGAATAGGCCACTGGTTGCCAGGGTTTTGGCACATAGCATGAGGTGGATGTGAATATAAAGGGGAAGCCCAAGAGAGTTTTTTAAAAGCTCTAGTGTTTTATTTGCTTGCAACTAAGCTTGTTAACACTGCATTATGAAAATATGCAAAGAATAATGTTGCAGCTTTTGGTTACATTTAAGCCAAAGATATTTATTAATCTGCAAATGTGAATATTTCAGAAATTTCTCTAAGCCATCTGATTAGAACATTTGCCTTTGAATGTTACCTTAGTTTGAAAGATATTGACACATTTGAATTAAACTTAAGTCTATTGAAATAATCTGTAATTTAAAAAACTATTCTATAGTCAAACTAAAGCAATTTTAAAGAACTTTCCTTTATAGAAACAGTAATAAAGGAAACAAGGCATTTTATAAAATGTGGTCCTGAACAAGTCACAGTAAAAAGTAAATGTGTATTTAACTTATACCTCCTCAAAACACAGGCTGCTTTCTGTTCCCCAGTCTTGGAAACAAGGTGAAGAACAAATCCCTTTGGGCAAAGTTCACATGTCTATAGCCCATATCTCGTTTGTTCTAATTTCTCACCACACGTTTGTGGATCTAAAACTGAAGACCTCTGTTATATAATCATATTCATGCTTAATGTCCATCTTAAGATTCATATTTGGTGCCTGTAAATGGTATTTGAATTTAACAATTATACCTACCATAAAATGATCCATTTTTATGACATATATAGTCACAAAACATTGACGATCTTCTGTAGACTAAGAAAATGCTTTTAAACAAACTGTTGCACATCAATTCACAGCCAGAATCCCCAAGATCAAAAAATTAGCACAATACAAACAATAACTTAAAATATACATACATACATGTATGCACACTCTCTCACGCACACTTCTCACAGAGCTGCACTTTGGGAAACTCCATCTGTTGAGTGCCACTGAAGATATATTTTAACAAACTTCTGTTGCAGGTATTTTTGCTTGGAAAAATCTATCACAGAAGTATTTATTGGATGGGCAGAAAAGAAAGATATGCTGGTAACAATGGGAGTGTTTTGAAGTCTTCCAAGTTGTGTAAAATGGATCTTCAAAAACTCTTAAGTGTTCTCAGGTGCAAAGTTTGGAACTGAAATGTGAAATCAAACCAGTCTCAAAAAGTGCAGAGCAACCAACTCCTGAGATCAAATCTGGTAGCCAGATATGTAAGAAAGCTTCAGGATACACAGCTCATTGGCCCCATCCTATATCACCACATAATTTGGTTGAGTGTGAATTTCACAGAAGATTCATACTAACTTGGCATTAAGAATTTGCTCACACTCTTCTCAAGTTTTATCTTCATAGGTTTTTTTAAGAGTCTCTCATTCATTCCAACTTGTTGAAAGGTAAAGTTGAGCTGGTCCTTTTTCATCCAGGTGAAACCAGAATTAGGTGCCATGAATGCTGAGGAGTGAGACTGGTTTTCTGAAGTCTGTTTCTTTTAATTGGTGAATTGAGGCCATTTACATTAATGGTTATAACTGATATATATTGGTTTATTTTGACGTGTTTCTGCTGTTGCTTCTTTACTTTTCCACTCTGTTTAACTGTTTTCTTGCTTAGTAGTTTTTTTGCTATGTCTATCTAGAATGCCTTTCGGTATTCTTTGGAGGGTTGGTTTGGTGATCATGAAGTACTTCAGCTGTTCTTTGTCATGGAAGTATCTTATTTCTCCATCCATTTTGAAGGACAGTTTGGCAGGGTACATCATTCTGGGTTGGAATCTTTAGGATCTGAAATACTTCACTCCATGCTCTTCTTTTCTTTAGTTTTTGTGTTGAGAAGTCTACTGTGATTCTGATATGCTTTCTTTATAGGTGATCTGTCTATACTCTTTAACAGCTTTTAGTAGTCTATTTTTATGTTGGATTTCTGGGAAGTTGATTATTATATGTCTTGTGTATAGTTTTATTTTAGTTATGGCTATTTGGAGTTCTACATGCTTCAATGATCTGTATGCCAGTTTCCATTCTCATGTTTGGGAAATTTTCAGCTATTACTTCTGTGAATAGCCTCTTGATATCATTTGTACTGTCATCTTTTTTTGTTTATATCTATCAATCTTATGTTGTTTTTCTTTACATTGTCTTGCAGCTGTTGAATTGTTATTTCTTGATTCCTTGTTATTTGAAAAAATGTTTCCTTTCCTGTTCACTAGCTGCAATCTTGTCTTCAAGGTCTAAAAGTCTGTCTTTACTTTCATTGAGGTGGTTTTGTCAACTTTTTATGGAATTTTTGATTTCCTGTATATCTCTTTAAATCTGCTTCATGCATTCTGTTTGTTTCTTATATTGTTCATTCAAAGTTTCCATATTTTTGCATTGTTACTCTAATTTTTTAACTATGTCTTCTTTAAATGTGTTCAACATTTCTTTCATTGCATTTATCATTTCTTCTTTTACCTGTGAGATTATTTCTGATCTGAGTTCTTTTATAGCTTCCTGGAGTTGTTTCTTTACTTCAGTTGCTATCCTTTCAGGGGTTTCAGGTGTATGGCTAACATTTTGTTCTATGTACATGTCTCCTGGGCTTGCTTGGGATGGGCTGGAGGTTTGAGATTGCATTTTGCACTTTTGTTTTGTCATTTTCCTATATTTCTGGTCTGCAAGCAATGTTCCAAGGCTTCCCCGTGTGCTGGAAATCATCTCATGCACATTTGGTTTGCGAGGTGGAATGCAGGCAAAGTCCTATGATTTCATTAATGTAAAATATTTTCTGAGAATCGAGTCCCATGAACATGTTTCATGGGAAACCACCTGTTATCTTCTTTTTCTTTATTTCCACATAGGAAAGAATCACAAATAAGACAGTTACAATTTCAGACAGTGGTTCTTACTACTGAAAGAACAATTGCATTCCATTTGATTTAGAGAAAGTTCATATGAGAAGTTGATTGTTAATAACAAGAAAAATAGACATGATCTCCTTTCAAACTAATGCTTTTTCAGTCAGGAAAACTAGAAAATGTCTTTTTGAAGTCACTGAGGAATCACCCAGACATTTCAGAGGCATGAGGCTGGGAGGAGAGCAGACGCTGTCAAGAGTGGCGGGGAGGTACTCCCAGAGCCCCATCTGGACCAGGGCAGAGGCTCTTCATCACTACTCTTCTCTGCTCTCAGACATCTCCAGGGTTCCCTGAGCACCACGGCCTCCACTTTTATCCTCCTCAGGGGTGTCCTGCAGAGCCCTCTGCAGAAGCAATTTCAGAGTCTGTTTATTCAGCTGCTGTCTGAAGGCGCCAACAAAGAAGTAAATGACGGGGTTTGCACAGCTGTTCACAGAAGACAGGACAACTGAGACCAGGTAGAGACCATTATGCAAATTCTTGCCATGAGTCCAGATTAATGCGAACCAGTAGATGCCTAAGGGCAGGCCACAGAGAAAAAAGACAAGCAACATGAGTAGAATGGTCACACACAACCTGGGCAGCTTTATCTGGTGGGGACCAAGCAAAAATCTGACCAGCAGGGCCAGGCTGGACCCACAGAGAATCACAACTAAAAGAGCCAGGAATGCAGCAGTGAAAAAATTAGCTTTCAGACACTGGTCACGTTTCATGTTGATATCCATCATACCACAATAAGACCTGTTCAGAATGCATATCAGCAAGGAGGTGACCCAGAGCAGGACACACACGGTGACTGACGTGTGTTTAGGGTGACGGTAGCGGTACCAGATGGGCCACAGGACAGACAGACAGCGCTCGGTGCTGATGGCGCTCAGCATGCCCAGGCCTGTGATGTAGGGAAACATCTTCACAGTCTTATAGAAGGGAAGGAAGAAAACGTTGGGATGGAAAAATTTGATGAGTACCAGCAGGGAATCTATAAAGTTGCAGAGGAGGAAGAGGAGGTCAGCTCCAGCCAGGTTGAGGATGTAGACAGAGAAGGTGTTCCTGCGCATGTGGAAACCCAGGAGCCAGAGCACGACTGAATTTCCTGCAAGTCCAACTAGCACAAAGATGATGATCACCAAGTTGGGGACTAGGACCTTTTCGTTGAAAGTTCCAGAGATGCCTCCATCTTTTCCTTTCGTTGTTGTGACTTGTGTCCCCAAAGCTGATGTGTTTGGATTCATGCTTAGAAACTCTCCACAGGTGAGCCTGGAAGACAGACAACACGTGAGCACCTGCAGCAGGACCCTTGATTCTCAGACCACCCTTCTAGATGATAATTAGTGTCATGCATGATACCTTGTGTGTGTGTGTTTGCGTGTGCATGTGCATATGCATATGTGTATGGGCTATGTAACTTATTCAAAGCAGTAGTGTCCTATCACCTGGGTACAAGCTCATTTGTTTCTTACTGTAAAGCTTCAGACTCTTCAGTGCAGTTCTGATCTCTGTTTTGCATGGAAGGTTCTATGTTACTAGTGTCCCCACTCAACATGCCTGAGCTCAGGACCCAAGCACTAATCTGTCCTGGCCAGAAAATTTCTCTTAAGTGCAGCAATTCAGAATGACAGAGGTGATCATGACACTCACATAACTCAGAATATTCCTGAGCAGGATAAAGAATGTCTTACTTTAGGGCTATGAGTGAAACATGTGCTAGGACAGGTGTGAGGATGACTGGGTCAATTGACAGAGAAATGTCCTAATGTGTTATCCACTGAGGACTAGAGCACTGTGTCTACTCATGATGTCTAGCTTTGTCATAGCTGCAGACTACATATTCATACTTTAATTTTTTTTATTTTAAAGAGAATAAAACAAAAGAGGACAGAACAAAGCAGATCAGAACAGAACAACTTGAGCAACACAGCACCTTACAACAAGACAACCGGATATTAACAGTAGCTACCATAATGTTTCTTTCTTTGCAATAGTTGAGCATGGCTTCAAATACAATAATAGCAAAAATAATCAAATATTATAAAACCATTCAAAAGAATGAAAGAATTACAAGGTATTCTGAACCGAATAACAGAAAATGATCAATGGCTACTATAATATCTCAACTTCCATAAAAAATTTGTTTATGCTATCACATAGTTTAAAATCCGAATAAGACACAACACGATAGAACTGATGGTAATAGAAGAATAAGCATGGTAGGACTTCAAAGCAAGATGATATTAAATTAGCAATGGCTGCCATAATGTTTTGTTTTCTTCAAAACAGCTGTTCATACCATCACACATAATAAAGTGTGATGGTATGAACATACACATAAACAAAACAGAATAAAACCATTCCAACTAATGAGTGAAAACATAAAAAGGCTGCAAAGCTATGTAATGGGGAATCACGATTACCATAAAATCTTATGTACTCTTACCATTTTTCACACTAGGGAGACTATATGGTATTTACACATGTGAGTTTGGTTTATTTCGTTTATAAGTATGGTTTCAAGTTGCATCCACTTATTTATAAATATTTCAATGTGATCATTATTTATAGCTGAGTAGTACTCCATTGTATAGAAATACCACAACTTTTAAAAAAATTTTATTTAGAAAGAAGAAAAAGCAACCAAACAAAACAGAAAAAACAGTAGCAACAATACAGAATTCCAACTGAAAAAAAGAAAAGAACAACAACAACAACAACAAAAACCACTAAGAAATCACTAGTTGATACATTACATACTGTCATCTTGGAAATAGTTGTTCAAGTTACAAAATTAAAGCATACAAAGAAGACATTCAAACAGTGAGACTATTAACAGTTCTGCTCAACAATCTAACAAAAACAGTAGTATGGTCATCTATCTTCCACACTTAAACATACATGCAGTTATATCCTTTAGAGCACTTTCTTTTGCTCTCTCTTTTACAGTAGCAATTATGCATTTTGGGTTTTATTACTTCTACAGTTCTTATTAATTTTTTTATTTTAAAGAGAATAAAACAAAAGAGGGCAGAACAAAGCAGATCAGAGCAGAACAACATAAGCAACACAACACTTTACAACAAGACAACCGGACATTAACAGTAGCTGTCAAAATATCTCTTTCTCTGCTATAGTTGAGCATAGTTTCAGATACAATAATATCAAACATAACACAATAGTATAAAACCATTCAAGAGAATGAAAGAATTACAGGACATGCTTAACCAAATAACTATGATCAATGGCTACTATAATATCTCATTTTGAATAACAAGATTTGTTTATACTATCACATATATTAAAACCCCAATAAGACACAACATGATAGAATGATGGTAATAGAAGAGTAGAAGCATGGTAGGACTTCTAAGGAAGATGATATTAAATCAGCAATGGCTGCCATAATGTTTTGTTTTCTTCAAAACCGCTGTTCATACCATCACGCATAATAAAGTCAAACAAAACATAATAAAACCATTCCAACTGATGAATGAAAACACTGAAAGGCTTCAAAGCAATGAAATGGGGAATCATGATTACTATAAAATCTTATATACTCTTACCAACTGTCATACTAGGGAGACTATATGGTATTTACACATGTGTGTTTGGTTTATTTCGCTTATGAGTATGGTCTCAAGTCGTGTCCATTTATTTATAAATATCTCAATGCGATCATTCTTTATAGCTGAGTAGTACTCCATTGTATAAAAATGCCACAAATTTTCTATCCTTTCCTCAGTTGATGGGCACTTAGGTTGCTTCCAAGATCTGGCTATTACAAATTGTGCTGCTATAAACATGGGTGCACATATATCACTGTGGTATGATGTTTTCAGTTCTTCTGGGAATATGCCTAGAAGCAGAATAGCTGGGTCAAATGGGACTTCCAAACCCAGTTTTTTGAGGAATCTCCAGACTGACCTCCACAGTGGCTGCACCAGTCTACACTCCCACCAACAGTGCAGAAGAGTTCCTTTTTCCCACAGCCTCTCCAGCACTTGTTGTTGGTAGTTTTTTCTATCCTGTCCATTCTTTCTGGAGTGAGATGGAATCTCAGTGTAGTTTTAATTTGTATTTCTCTAATGACTAATGATGATGAACATTTTTTCATGTATTTATTTGCCATTCATATTTCTTCATCTGAGAACTGTGTATTCATTTCAGATGCCCATTTTTGGATTGGGTCTTTGAATTTCAAGGGTCTGATTTTTTAAAATTCTTTATAAGTTCTAGACAGAAGTCCTTTGTCTCTAGGGACTGTCCATTAAGATTTTTTTTCCCAATTTGTGGGTTTTCTTTTCATTCTGCTGGAATGCAGAAGCTCTTTAATAAGATATGGTCCCAGTTATTGATTCTGGGAAGTACATCTCGTGCAGTTTGATTCTTGTTCATGAATTCTCTACCTACCCCTATATCTTTGAGGTTTTTACCTACTTTGTCTTCCAACAGATTTAGTGTTTCTGTTTTAAGATTTATATCTTTGATCCATTTAGATTTTAGTTTAGTACATGGTGATAGGCATGGGTCTAGTTTTAGTCTTCTGCATATGGACAGCCAATTTTTCCAGCACCATTTTTTGATGAGACTGTCATTCTTCCAGTGAACATGTTTGCTGGAACATGCATTTCTCTAATGACTGATGATGATGAACATTTTTTCATGTATTTATTTGCCATTCATATTTCTTCATCTGAGAACTACATATTCATACTTGCTCAATAAATGAATGTGAAATTTATCAGGATAGAATATTTGAGGTGAATTGAAAATACAAAAGGAAATAGAAAACATTGAGATGAAAGAGCTTTCATTCATCATCATTCTTTTGAAGGTTTGCTCTGGGTATGTCTAGAAAAATTATTAGTAGGTGCTCAAATAACTAAAGTTCACCACTTTGGTGTCTTTTGATATAATTTTGACAAGGACCTAGAAGAGTTTTGGCACCCTGTGCATGGGTAGGGTTTCTGTGTGAGCAGAACTCAGCAATGTTGAGGAGAAAGGAGTCAGCGGTCTGAGTGCCACGGGGGTGAGGTATACATAAATATGCAGATGTTGATGGATGATTACTGAGTGTAGTTCAGGCATGTGCACAAATAATCTATACCATTTTCTCTGCCATAAGATTCATAGCAGAGTTTGTTTTGCTGACTAAAGCTTTTATGTGAGGAGTCTGTGAGAAGTGGTAAAAAAATAAAAAATAAGGCTTGGGATGTGAGATAACATTTAGTATCTTCTGTCTCTCTTATTTTTTTCAGATGCAGCTCTAGCACAAGTAAAATTAGTGATCAGCCTGAGGGCTCATACAGTGTAGCTATGAACCCTGCCATTCTATCTCTGATTCCACTCTTGTCACAGCCCTTTCTATGCTCTACTGCTCTATGTAATTACATGTAGATGAGGCAAAAGCAGAAGAGTAATTCCCATGTAGCCTAAGCAATTTCTAGAAACAGAGAGGAAGAAAAGCTAATCAAACAGGGAACAAAAGAGAGGTGAATGAAAAATCAGGAACAGAATCCAGGAATAGCCTCAGCTGTAGAATCTGGAGTTCTCACAGAGGCGAGAGGCCTCCACGTGCAGAGAGGATCCAGCAACTTCCAGGGATGCAGAGGCTGAATTTACAGCATCCATCATGTGCAAGAGCCCCAGCTCCTACAGCCTTGACTGGCTAGAAAATAGGTGAAAGTAAAACCACAATCTCTATTATTTCCCCCAAGGAAACATAACTGTATATTTTCAGGGTTTTTGGTATATGTGTTCAACAAATCTGAAGCTTGTAAGGAATGTTATGTCTGGTTTGCTCACAAATGTACCTGTCTTTACTGAACACACTTAAAAGAGGCAGGTTAAGAATAGACAAAGGCATTTTACTGAGATCGTGCTGCGAATGGCCATTGCAAATCTACACCAGTCTCCTGCAGCTCTTTCCAAGGCTTTTCCTCTGTTCTTTCTCATGTCAGTCATTACTTCTGAGGAGCTTTCAAAATATTCTGAACACAGAATCTGGGAGCCAGTCAGAGGTTAGCAGATTTTCTTTGCAAAGGGTTTTCTTTGAAAAGTTCTATTGTGAATAAAATGTTATCAAATACCAATATTCATTCTCCATTCCTATCACATAATATTTCTAAAAGATCCAAATAAGATTTGAAAAAAAACCCATTTCCCAGTTTTTCATGACTGTGAAAACACCATGTGACTAGTGCACCAATGAGAGATAGGTAAAAGTGATGTAAACAATTTCTGGGTCATGAGATTCACAAAAGGAGATAATCTTTCCTTCTTCTCTTCCTGAAGGATGGGCCCTGATATGATCAGGAGCCACAAAAGATCAGGATGAGGATATCCTTCTAGGAACTTGGAGAGGCAATTTGAAAGAGTCTTAGCAGAGTAAAAGAGATTTACTGTGCCCTTGGCATTTTTTGAGGAATTGATGTTTCAGTGTGATCAAAATTAAGTTCTGGTCATTTTGAAGATTATCCCCTGATGGCAGGAGGACTTCCTACTGAAAGTAGAGACTGAATAGACATGTGAATGAATCTTCATCACTCAGAAGTTGGTAGGAAACACTGGATCCTGCAGATAATACATAGAGAAACAGATCAGTGTCTCAGAATGAGATGAGATGCATATGGGAATTTGATATAAACCAAGGTGGCATGTCAAATTAGTGAGTTAAACATGAGAAGGAGCAGATGTTGGGAAGATGAAGATCAGGAAGTGTGTTGTTCACAATCTCAAGTGATGGGTTCAGTGGTCAGTGGGTAGTGTCCATAACTGCTGAGCAGTTGAGAAATTGGCCTTTGACTTAGTGACATGCAACCATTGCTGATCCTAATATGGTGCAGAGGAAGAGGGGTTTGAAGGCTGAGAGGATGTGAGTGATCAGATGATAGTCCTGGACCTCTAGATCTCAACTAAGCTCCACCACAGCCAAAATCATTGAAACAGTGGCTGCACACCTTTTTATCTTTATCAACAATCAGTTATATACTGTTATATAGAAACCAGAAACTAAAAGAAATACTAAAAGAAATCCACCTCCTGAAAAAGAATAGTAATGGGGATGATCAATATTATGGTTTGTGTCTGGGTGTAACTCTCAGTGAATGTGCCCAGGGTTGCTTCTACATGCTCTGTTTACCTTCCACTGATTTATGTGTTATTCTCAAGTCACATCAAAAATATTAATCTTTTATCTTCTCAAGAAATTATCATTATTGTTTTCAAATATATTCTAGCTTTTTTGGAGTATACAGTATCATCATCTATGGTCACCTTGCATGCACGAGAATGTAGACTTCTTTCTCCTAACATTAACTTAATGCTTATTGATCAAACTTGCTCACATTTTTTTCTCCTCTGTACTTTCCCCAGCCTCTGATAACTACCATTATGCTTTTATAATGATATAAGATACTCTTTTATTAGGTTTATTTGGAAACATCTGCTTTTGATTCCATTCTAATGGAATATCTTGCTCTATTCCTTCAATTTCAGATTATGCATGTTGCAGATTTTACTGTTACAGCATTCTTCAAGCCTAAGTTTGTCCCAAATCCATAGTTTCTACGTTCTTCAGAATGAACTGGTGAAGTGCCTAAAATGTGTAGGGTCTTCATGGGCCTCTGCTGGTGCCACGTAGGCACAGACACCTTGCCCAGTCAATGCTCTGTGGTGCTGTGGATCCTGCCAGGCTTTGGGCCTCACCATAGAGGGACTGGCTCCAGTCTGTTATGTCATGTCTTGGGCTGTAGTTCCTCTTTTCCTTCAGGCAGATCACTGTTCTGCATTGTACTGTCTGAGATTGGAGGAAGGGTGGAAAGAGAGGCCTGTGGTTCTCACTAGCACATTATTTGGTCATGTTCAGAGTATACCGTTCAATGAGACTTGTGCAGTATAAGGAAGGACCAAGACCCACACTGCCATAACCTACCTTCTTCTGGGCTAGGGAGAAACACATGACTGAAGTCTCTGCAATCAGTCATCAGCAACACTGGCCAGGATACAGTTTCAATTAGTCAGGATTGCATATCTTTCTGTCCAGAAGTCCCTTACATAGACATTTGCCTGTGGACAGGGGTTATTAGGGTCTGCTCTGTGTTGGTATTCACTGGCCTGACATTGATCCCAAGGGGCAATCCTATGCTTGTGACCCTGTCTTAACCCCAGGGGAATGGAGTCTTGCTCCATTCTGTGGTCTGTGAGGTTAGAGGTGAAGATTCAGGCCATGTTCCTGGACCCTCAAAACTGATTCTAAGCTGGGTTGCACATGAATTGACAGCTATGGGACCTGCACAGTGTCAGGGGTGAACTGAGACTCATTAAGTCTCACACAAGTCTGTCTCTCTAGACCAGATGTCTTTGCCTTGTGTGAGTGTCTCTTTCTGCAAACACTTGCCTGGGGTGAGAAATGTTTTGTTTCTGCCAAGTGCTGGGTCTTACTAGTGGTTTCTGGTTCTGAGCTCTGAAGCAAAGTCTTGTGTTCACTTTCCTGCCCTGCACACACGCAAGTGAAGTCTTATTTCATTATGGGCTTCCTGAGTGTTGGTCAGGGGTGGTGGACAGTTCCTTGGTCATGTGGATAATGGACATTCTGAGGTTCAGTCCTTTGGGTCTGGCCTGGGGACACTGAATTTCTCCATGACAGGCCTAGAGCAGGCAGACATCCTGTACACTGTGATGTTTAATGCTGGGGTAGTGGTGATGCAGGCAACTCTTTCCTTATGACTTCTTCAATATATGTTATCTTATTATCACTAAAAGCAGGCACTGTGGTCTCTCACGTGATTACCCCAGCTTTGTGAAAGTACTTTAGTGAATGACTAGCAGCCCAATGTGGTTTCTCTGTGGGGAGATGATTGGTTACTCAGCCATCATTTTCCTCTCATATCTTTTTTACTTATATGTTTGAAGTTCACTGAAATTTAAAAAAAATTGAGAATTATCTTTCTATCATTTCTTGTATTTCCTTTGGCTTAGGGCCCATAGATGGAGCTGTGATAGTTTCTTTTGGAGGTGTCAGAATTTCCAAAGTCTTTGTAATCATTGTGTTTTTTTTGGCATTTGTTCAGCTATGGAGGCAGTCACTTCTTTCACTCTTTGACATTTACTGCTGTTCTTTGGCAGGACTAGAGCCTTGCTATGTAGTTTAACCTATTATCACAAGGGAATCAGCCGAAAATTTCTGCAAAGGCATAGTGTGCTTTCTGATTCTCTAGATGTCTTTTGCTCTGATTTTGCATTGGATAGCTGACTGGGTTCTGCTATTTGGAAAGACTAATAGGTAAGAGGTACAACTGTGCTGAGTTACTAGATGTGTATACAGTGCCTCATATCTGGTTGTGACACTGTATTCTTTGGTCAGAAGACACGAGAGGTTATGTCCATTAGTTGGACAAGTTTTGAGGAGGAACTTTAAGGTGAAGTGGATCAGGATGGAGGATTGAAATGGTGGGACAGATACTGATAGTAAAATACAACCTTTCCAAGACATGAAATTGAGATACTTGAAAACAACAACTTGATGAAGAAAAATGAAGATCTCTGGGAATTGGGAGGAAGCAGACAGGAAAATTAGAAAGTACAGACAAGCCGGAGAAATGGAGCACAGTACAGCAAAAAGAACAAATCAGTCTGGAATGCTGACTTCTAGCTTCCAAAGAAGGGGACCTTTGTCTGCTAACATAAGATAAGCCCGGAGAGGATTGGAAGTCTCAGGGGGAAATGACAGACCAGGTCAGCAGTACTAAGCTCAACAAAAGCCCACAGCTACTGTAAACTGCAAAAACAATATGACGTTTTACTCCGAAAATGAATCTTACCATATGGCAGCCTAGTGTTGGATAAGAAATCCCATGCAAGATTAACATATTTGAGAGTGTTAAATCAGGAGCCATTTTGGGAAGTAGTTAATTGTTTAAGACTCTAATACAGAACAGTCAACTTAAGGGATTTTTGTGCCTTACTGCTACACTGACTGGGTGAAAATGGCTATAAGGGAACAACACAAAGAGGGTGAGAGTGAAGGTGAGAGTGAAGGTGAGGTTCAGGGCAGGAAAGAAACAGAGTTCCCACATTCTTAGCTGAGAAGCCAGGCCAGCACAGAGTCACTTTCACAAGTGGCTGGGTTTCAAAGGGCTTACATGAAGTCCAGTGGTTTGCCTGAATACACAGCCTTGCTTATATCCAGCACAAAACTCAGCGATCTGGTTTGCTTTCCCCATCTACCAATGTGAGCAAGCATACGTCTCAGTTTGAGTGGTTGCCACAGTTTGGGGAATATGGACAGAGGAGTCTCTAGAGTGGGAGGAGGGGTGGTTGGGGCACCAACCAAAGGCCATTAAGCTATGCAGAGAAAGCTATGACTCTAGTGCACACAGGGACATGGAAATTCAAAGAATCTGGAGTAAATACATGAACAGCCTTAGGGTGGACATGATTGACTGATCATACCCAACGAAAAAGATGAGGCATGATTCAGCTTTCACACACATGAGTGTAAGTGCAGAAAAAAAATGGATTTAGCAGTGAGTCATTATCTCTCCCTTGTTATCTGGTGGATTCCACTACTGTGTACTCTGGGGAGAAACCACTCCCTCAGAAACATGGATAGTTTTCTTTTTGATGCTTTTCTTTCATCAGTGGCTTTTGAAGTTTGGGTTTTTCATTTTCTTTTTTTCCTTTAGTTTGTGCTGTTTTTCTTTTTCTTCTTGGCCTTATTTGCTCTGCTTTGTTACTTTAACCTATTAATTTTTGCTCACTCCTTGATAGTATCCTTTATCTTACTTTTATTTTCTCCTTCTCATCTTCCTTTTCCTTATGTTTCAAATTTTGCTTCACTCATTTTCCTTTTTCCCTCCCTTCCACCTTTACTAGTATTACTATCCTGATTAATCTGTTTAAACTTTATTATTCTTTAAGTATTTAGTTAATTTTATGCTACTATTATTGAGTTTTTAAAGTTGTCAGTGCTGATTCAGTTGCATTTAGTAGATATTTACTATATGTCAATATCTGGTTTGTCTTCATGTTTATAAATATAGATCTGTTTTCTGTGGCTAAGGGTGGTACTGTGGTAGCTTTTATTGGTTCTTATGGTATGTTGAAATTCAGTTTGACTTTGACTCTATTATGGTGGATGATTTTGTTGCTTTTGTCAGGTGTCACAGTGTTGCTATCAATTGGTTTGCATTGCATGAAAATTCTGGTTTGTTTTTGTGTCATCAACAATACAGCAGCTCATTTCCAGAGAAATGCATAATGGGTTGTTTCTACTGTTCACTCCTTTCTGTAACTTAAAGAGGTGGCTGGATCATGGGACCAGGGTGAAATCCTATTGTTGGGCACACACAGAGTGCATTATTGAAAAGGGAACACTGGAGAGATTGCCATAGCTAGCAATGGAAGTGTTTCCATTGTAATTGACCCAAGAACTTAGCAAAACAAAGAAAAACAAAACACAAAGAAAAAACTGAGAAGAGAAAGTATGAAAGCGACACTAAAATCTCCCAACTCCCCTAGAGCTGATGCATGGGGTATCAATGGGGAGCAAATCAATAGTCAATTAGGTGAATTATTGAAATGATAAAAGGAGAGAGAAAAAAAACCATATAAATAAGGTTATAAACAGATAATTGACCTAGTAAAGAAAATGACCAGTCAGGTTACCAAACCTACAAGTGAAAAGCTAGCTGGGGTAATCCAACAAAACAAAACAAAACAAAACAAAATAAAATAAAACATGAATGATCAGTTTAGCAAGGAAGTAGAGTTCATGCAAAGGTACCAAAGAGAAATCCAGGAGAGTAAAAATTTAAATGAAAATATGAGGCACTGAAATGACTAGTGTGAGGACAGAGTGTCAAAACTAGATGGCAAGGCTGATATGGGTGACTAAGTCCTCTGCGTTACCTTAAAAACAATAGGAGGACATGGAAAACAGAACCACCAGCTGCTGGATGATGCAAAGGAGACTAATCCAAGATTAATTGGAATTAGTGAAAAATCAGAAGATGGCACAAATGGCATATTATTTACAGAAATATAGTAGAAAACTTTTCAAATACGAGGAAGGAATTTAAGATAGAAATAAAGGAAGCATATAGAACCCCAAATAGCCACAGTCAGAAAAGAATTTCTCCACAAGACACCATAGGCAAAATGTCAGAGGTTCAATACAGGGACTGAATCTCAACAGCTGTTAGAGAAAAGCAGAGTCACTTATAGAAGAAAACCCAGCAGACTTTTCAACACAGACCTTAAAAACCAGGAATGCTTGGAGTGATGTGTTGTAAGCCTTAAAAGAAAGTAAATTTCAACTGAGATTGATATTGCACAAAACTTCTTTTTAAAATTGATGGAGAAATAGGCAGTCTCCATGTCAAAGAGCATTTTAAGAAATTCATGATCATGAAGCCAGCACTGCAAAAGTTCAGAGGGATGTACCCCAGAAAGAGGAAATGAAGCCAACAATGCTCAAAAGCTTAATGGAGTAACCACACTAGGCAGTGTTTACAGTTAAGCAGAAAGGGTGGGGGAGAGGCATCAACAAGAAATAATGCAATGAGAAGAATAAATTAATGCCTTTTAGTGATAATTCTTAACATGAATGCCCTTGATTCTCCAATCAGAAGATACAGTTTGGCAAAATAAATCAAGAAAGAAAACCTAACAGTATGCTGCATGCAAGATGTATATTTAATCCAAAAAGAAACTAATAGGCTAAAAATGAGATGATGCAAAAAAAAACAAAAACAAAAACAAAAACAAAAAACAAAAAAAGGGCTGGGGGCTTAGCTCAGTGGTGTAAGTGCCTGCTTGGCAAATGCGAAGTCATGAGTTTGGTCCCTGGCACCAAAAAAACAAACAAACAAAAAAACAAATAAATATGAGATGATGGACAATGAGATTCCCTGAAACAGGAACCTGAAAATAAGTTGGAGGGGCTATCCTGTTTTCAAGGTGTATATAAAGTAAAAACTGATCGAAAGAGACAAAAATGTCACTATATATTGGTTAAAGGAGCAATTAATAGGAAAATCTATAAACCTAGTATGTATGTTCTGAAAATTGGCACACCCAACTTTTTAATCCAAACACTACTGGACATAAAAGGTTGGATAAAATGTGTCCATTTATATTGGGAGACATCAGTACCATACTACCAAAAATACAGATCAAGTAGACAAAAAAAAAAAAAAAGCCAACAAAGAATGCCAGAGTTGAACCAAATCTTCAATCGAATGGGATATATCTATCTATCTATCTATCTATCTATCTATCTATCTATATTTTAGAGTGTTCTGCACAATAACAGATGTACATTCTTTTGTTAAGGGCAGAAATATTTATTGAGAGAAAGAAAGCTTCTGTCTGACAGAGAGACAGAGGGGTCCCAAGTGGGTTGTCAAAGATTCTGTATTTTCTTGGGATCAGAAGTACATTCTTGCAGCAACTTCCTCCAAAATATGCCACATACTATCTTGTAAAGCATGTTTAAATAAAAAGAAAACAAATAATATTATAGCATCAATATTATCAGATGCTAGTACAATGAAACCAGAAATGAATGGCAAAAGAAATCATGGAAATTATGGAAATATGTGGAAATTAAACCATGCGCTCTTTTTTATTTTTTATTTTTATTTTTTTATTTAAAAGAGAATAAAACAAAAGGGGGCAGTACAGAGCAGATCAGAACAGGACAACATAGGCAACACAGTACTTTACATTAAGTCAACTGGACATCAACAGTATCTAACACCATATCTCTTACTCTGCTATAGTTGAGCATAGTTTCAATTACAATAATATCAAACATAACACAATAG
>PVJX010024798.1:0-27653 GCA_004027295.1 Dolichotis patagonum | reverse complement strand
TTCTTCAAAATAGTTGTTCATTTCAACATGCATTATATAGTTGGTTCTCGTAAACTGTTTATAAGCTCTACACATGCATGAGTCTCTACATGTATATCTATCCTTTCTGTATTAGAGGGAAAAACAAAACAAAGCAAGACAAAACAAAACAATTCCTAGAAAAGCATGAAGCAAAAAGTCATATAAAACCACAATACAAAGTGCTCTACACGGTTACCATGATGTCTCAGCAGTATATAACAACATTAATAAAAACAAAGCATTGGAGATATTATAAGACTTAAAAGCAGGCAATAATCAAACCAGAGTAGGTATCTTAGTGAATCTTGTCAACTTTAGTGTAGTTGCCTATACTCTTAGACTTGATGTTATCAATCATAACAAATTTGAATAAAATCAGTCAATACAAGATAGCACTTTAATAAACCAGATTCAAAGAAGATCAATCATAATAAGACAGTATAAGTTATACAGGACTTCTGGTTAAGTTGATAGGAAATTAAGGATGATTACCATATTATGTCCTCTTATTTTTGGGATAGCTGACCCTGTCCTTGAGTCTAGTGTAAGTAGACTAACTGGAAAAGCATGTAATCCATCCAAGCAGAGTGATGAGAATAATGTAGATTTTAAATCTTGTTATCCCATTCACAATATCCTCTGCCTTCTTTTTTTGGACAGTTCCTCCCCTTTCACTCCTATAGGGTTCACTGCTTATTTTGGGTCCCACTGCCTCCTTATATAGAGAATCTCAGTGGACCCTATCTCTTGATCTACTCTGCCTGTGTTTCTCTATGTTAGTATTTTGAGGCCCTCTATGCTAGAGATTATTGCCAATCTTCTCTGCCTCATTTCTGCTATTCTATTTTTCTGCCATTGGTAGTCTATTTTTCTGTTCCACTCCACTGTCTGCCCCGTTCACTGAGGCCTCTCTGCCATTGTTCCTGAAATGCTCATATTCTTTTTCTCTCTAAGATGTCCTTTAGTATTTTTTGTAGGGTTGGATTGGTGGTCACAAATTCTCCCAGTTCCTCTTTGTCCTGGAAGCATCTTGTTTCTCCATTAATTTCTAGAGAGAGTTTTGCAAGATACATCAATCTAGGCTGGAGATTGTTCTCCTTCAGGGCTTGAATTATTTCACTCCAAGCTCTTCTTGACTTGATGGTCTATGTGGAGAGATCTGCTGTGATTTTGATGGGTTTTCCTTTATAGGTGATCTGTTTCTTTTCTCTGATGGCTTTTAATATTCTGTTCTTATATTGAATTTCTGGGATCTTGATTATTATGTGTCTGGGTGTAGCTCTGTTTTGGTTGTAGGTGGCTGGAGTTCTGTATGCTTCATACGTCTGCATACTATTTCCTTTTTCTATGTTTGGGAAGTTTTCCTTAATAATTTCTGTGAATAGCCTTTGCAGTTCTTCTGTTTTGACTCCTGCTTCTTCATTCACATGCTTTATTCTTAAGTTATAGATTCCCTTGTCATCTTCTAGTCTTTGTATGGTTACTGCCTGCTCCCTTGTTATTTTTAAGAGATCTTCCCTTTCATGATCACACATTGTAAGTCTGTGTTCAATTTTTGATAGTCTATCTTTGGTTTCTTTCAAGGAGTTTTGCCAACTTTCTATGGAGCCTTTAGTTTGCTGGTAATCTCTTTGAATCTGCATCATGAATTCTAGGTTTTTTTTATATTCTTCATGGAACATTTCTCTCCTTTTGTGTTCCTCCATTCTTCTGTCTGTGTTTTCTTGAGAGAGGCCCAGCCTTTCTTTTATTAATCTACTTATCTCTTGTTTAACTTGAATTAATATTTCAGTTTTGATCTCGTTTATGAGGTCCCGAAGATATCTCTTTATGTCCTCTGATGCTGTGTTTGATGTTGCATGTTTGCTGCCCTCAGTCTCTTTTATATTTACCTCTCCTGGATCAATATTCTCAGGGTTGGGGGCTGGGGCCTTTTTCTTATTTCTCCCTCTTGTCATGTTTTTGGTTCCTTCCATACAAGTGTATAGTATAATTCCCAGCCCACAGGCTAGGGGTTTCTGCCCTCTGCCGTCTGCTATCAGACAGTGAAGTGCAAGCAAGGGTAGTATATGCTGGCTCCTCCCCTCCGGGCCAGTTGAACTTCTCAGGCCTTCACTGCATCAGTGTGCACCACCCTCAGGGAACCAATTGATTTGTGATGACCACTGGGTCCCAGCCCAGTCCAAGCAGATTCCACCAATCTGCTCTGCGAGGGGAGCAACCAACTGAAGCTGCTTCCTTACAGAGCCAGAGCTTTCCTGCCCAACTCCAATATGTCGTCTAGTTGGTTGCCTCTTTCCCGCGGGGAGGGTCCCATTCCCATCACTCACCACGTGTTGATGCCGGCGGAGAACTACTGGGCTCCTTGACCTCTGACTTCAGTGTGGCTGCAGCATGAATTCATGGTGCCTCTGGGTGGGTCACGTGCAGGGCCGGTTCTGGGTGAGTGGTGCGCAGGGCTGTTCAGTTCCACGCTTGGGACCGCTCAAGCCAGTCACTTCGGCGCAGGTTCGGTCGCTCAAGTGGATCTCAGGCAGGAATTCAGGCGGCTCGGCGAGAGTGCCGTGCTTGCCGATCTTAGCTTCTCTAATGTTAGCCCCGGGACTTCATATTCAAGCAGTTTCTTTCCCTTCAGTTTCTTTTTGGGTTGAGAGAGTCCATTTCCCTCTGTTTGGATCTCTCCAGGGTGTTCTATTCTAGCATTTGAGCTGTCTGTCTCAGAGAGGCTCCATATCCTGCTACCTCTAGGTCCATCATCTTTAAAACACAGGCCCGAGATGTTTACTTTGGATCTTACAGATCAAATGGAAGTTCTGTAAACCAAAAAGGTATGGACACTGTGAACCACCTAGACCTATTCCCCATAATATGACTCCCAAGTCCTCTCATCAGAGCAAGCTGTCCATCCATTCCAGAGTACCACAATCAGAATGAAGACAGAAAAGCCCAGTCCCTCCTTTTTCTTCATTTCCCTGAACACACTGACCAAGGCTTTAATCCATAACTGCACAAGGAATGCAACCCTACTCTGTCCTGTGGAGTGTACACACTGACATGCTTGGGGCCTTTTGTCTGGCTTTGCTTTTGTTTTACCTAATTCTCCTGTCTGATTCTGCTTCCACAGCTTTCCTCTGGCACATGTAGACATTCCTTTTCTGTCCTCTCAACCAAAGACCTTCATAAGGCACAAATCTAGTGACATCCAGAAAAAGATTCCCACATGGTGCTATTTTTATTTTATTGATTACATTTTGCAACCTTATTTTTGTCCGTCTTTGTGCTTCCAATGAGTAATCAAAACCTTCTAAACCATAAATATATTATTAACATTGACTCACGAACACTCATGAGAAAGGACTCAATACCCTCACCTGTCACATTGCACCTCATCATGTTCAAGGTTAGGAAACCGCACCAAGGAAACAGAACATGAGACCAGCCTTCTTCCTAACCTCAAGTGCAGGGCCCTTCGCCCCAGTGGTCTCATGTCAGGGTGACGATGGATGCTGCTGCCCTCAGTGAGCACTCACTGAGCACCGGCTCCAAGCTGCGTGCTGTGCCAGGCTCTGAGCTGGGCAGGGTTGTAAATGAGCAGGAATAAAATAGTAAGAACACTCAGTGGCCAGCATCCTGTGGCTGAGACACAGATGGCTGTCTTGTCCCCAAGGCAACTGAGGAAAATGCAGCTGCCAGGAGCATTTTAAACTGGTAATATTTCTCGAAAAGCTGAGTTCTGTTTTAAAGCAACAAAAAGTTCAGCAAACACAGTGAAGTCATATTTAGATACAACCTTGGAGCTGGTTATTGAAAAAAAAAAAAGAAATAAACCAGCTAAGGAAGGGTCAAGCTAGCCTTAAAGGTCTAGTGTTTGCCCCCGAAGTCTACTTGTCCACATGAAGCATAACACTTTTAAGTCCAAGAATTTACAGGCCACCTTACTCTCCTTTCTTCTCGGTCTTCCTCTGCACTAGGATTTCTTGTTTGAGTGGACCCTGGGTAAGAATCGAATGTGGTCCCAAGAAGCAATTACATAAACCTGAGTAAGTCCTTGTACCTCTGACCCTTGGTCTCTTCATCTATAAAACAGAGGCAAAAATCAGCTCATAGGGCTGAGAGGAGGTACAGTGAGATCACGTGTATCCATGTGACCAGCTCAGTAGATGTCATTTCCTGTTGCCAGCTTCCTAAACGTTTCCACCTTTAAGTTACAAATCACATTTCACAGTCTTAAAGAGTCATTGGTTTAACAGGAATATGATGCATACAATATATCAGGTTGTTGCCTTAAGATAAAAATAAACCAACATTGACTTTATTTTTGGTCTTTTGTATCTAATTCAACTGAAGATCTCCAGGTGTGGTGAGGGTTTCAGAGAATGCGGAGAAGTGAACAGAAAGTCCTACTGCACCTTAGCAAATAAGACAGAGGACTTGGAGGTGTGTACAGTGGTGCCCTCTTGGGAGGTTGAGGCTGGAGGATTGAACGTTTGAGGCCAGGCTGGGCAACTAATGAGACTCTATCTCCAAGGAGTGATGGGGCAAAAGAAAGAAAAGAAAGGATGGGGAATGTAGCTTGGTGTAAAAAACCTGGGTCCAGTCCCCTGTACCGCCACCACTGCCACCAAAAAAGAACCACCTTCCCTCTCTAAGTGACAACTCTGCATCATGTAGCCATGCTACCTCCTCCTCAGCACCTGTCACCATAGGTGGGTATTATTTGTCAGGGCCTTGGCCCTGGAGGCTGCTGCCTCTCCTCTGCTCTGCCAGCAGCTCCTGTGGTCCCGAGGCCAGCGTGCAGGCCTTGGTGCAGCCTGGGGAGTAGTGAGGCTGGTGTTGTCTGAGCTCCAAATTAGAAGTCTACAGCATCGGAGCCTGCGCTCAGTGCTAGTCAGGCTTTGCATATTTGTTGATTGAGTGAATGAAACAGTGAATGCCTGAGAAACCTGGAGTCCCATCAGCACTACCTGCGTGTTATATCACTGGTGACATAACCCCTGCTATCAGAAATTATCTCTTTAGAGCTCACTCCAGTTCCCTTAGAACAATTGGTGAATTGGAGTGTGTTTGCTGCAGTCTGCAACAAGAGAAGAACTGAGAGTTTTGGGTTTTCTCCCTCCTTTAAGGGTAGAGCTGGGTGCAGGTGAGAACCTGCTGTGTCAGGAAGGGAACCATACCAGTCCCAAGAAGCAAGCGGCTCCATTTCCAGTAATCTCTTTGCTCTAGATGGAGCTCTGGGACAGGGCTCAGTAGGCTGCTCCATGACATAAAAGACGGCCACCCTACGAGCGGACACTGTCTCTGGGGCCCTGTGCTGAGCACAGCCTGCTGGAAATGTGTACTGGATTCTCCTCAGGGTCTTCCCAGGACAGCAACACGCAACAGGAGGAGCTGACCTGGCCCAGCGCAGCTGGACAAGAATTTTCCCGGCTTTCAAAATCTGAAAAGGCCAGGGAGGGGACCGGGCGACGTGCCGCTTAGTCCCGAGCTTGAGCGTCCTTCTCAGGGCCTCATGTGCTCTGGCTGACTCCATTCCCATCCAGAGTGGTACCCGTGTTCAAACGCTTCTTGTGCTCAAAGACAGTGGTCAGCTCTTTGCCTTGGCCCTGGAGGCTGCTGCCTCTCCTCTGCTCTGCCAGCAGCTCCTGTGGTCCCGAGGCCAGCGTGCAGGCCTTGGTGCAGCCTGGGGAGTAGTGAGGCTGGTGCAGGTGTGCTGGAGGTGCAGTGTGGTACATTTCCCTTCCTATTTCTAGTGCTATGTCCTTGAGGTCTCTGAACCACAGCTGGTTCATCCAGCACAGCACTGATAATAGGGAACTGACAAATATATAACATTTGGGCCAGTGCCTCACTGGTATCATCACAATCAATAATGGTATCTTAGTAACTTTCCTCATTGCTGAGACAAATACCTGACAACCAAAGTGAAAGGACAAAAGGTTTATTTAGCTCACAGTTTGTAAAGGTTTCCGTCCATAGTCAGCTGGCTCCAAGCAGGGTGGTGTGGCAGACAGGAACTGTAGAGGAACATTCATGGTAGGGGGGACGGTAGCGAACAAGCAAGGGATACCACAGTTCCTTCTATCCCTTCTTATCCAGGCTACTTAGGGTGGGCAGCACTTATACCCTTAATCCTAGTGCCCTTGATCCTAGGACTACACCATGAATCAATTCCAGCATCATACACTCTAGATTCTAGATCTAGCCACCTCTGAAAAAGCCCCACTGTGACTGATTCAGTCTTTGGAGGCACATCTAGACAGATAAGAGATAACAATTTTTAAAATTACTATTTACATACTCTCCTTCTCCATAAGGCCAAGGCCTACTCATTTTCCTCCCGTAAGAAGAAAAAGATGATATACAACTGTAATACAGCATTACTATGTAAGGCTGATCCCAGAAATACAAGGTTGGCTCAACATTTGAAAAACCAGCCAATGTAGTCCATCTTATTAACAAACCAGAGAAGAATAACCATGTGATAAAGAAGAAAAATCATGTTAAAAGACTAAATAAGAAAAACTTAGTAGTTGCTAAGTTATGGCAAAATTTGGCATTGATTTATGATTTTAAAAACTCAGCAAACTAGAAATAGAAACAATGTTTCTTATTCTAATAAAAAGGCATTTATCAAAAAACCAAGAACTAAACGTATAATCCTGAAGAACTTACTGCTTTCCCTCAAAGATCAGAAACAAGGTAAGAATGTTCACTGTCACCATTTCTCCTTTCTGTCATAGTGGAGATCCTACCCAGTGAATTAGGGCAAGGAGAAACAACAAATGGTATTTACAGTGGAAAGAACAAATAAAACTATGTGCATATGACATAATTGTCTATGTAGAAAATACAGCAAAATGCTTCTAAAACTAAGAAGTTAAGCAAGATCATGGGTTACAAGAGTTAATTATATATTTATGTACTAGCAATGAACAACTGGAAATCAGTTTTTAAAATTTCAGAACTACTTACAATAACAACAAAAAACCAGTGAACTACTTAGGTATATAAGTATGTATAGTATCTGTAAGCTGAAAATTACAAAATGAAATCAGAGAATATTTAAATAAATGGAAAGACAAATAATAGTCCAGGATTAAAAACTAAACATTATGATGTTAGTTCTCTCCCTAACTAATCTATATATGCAAATCAATCACAAATAAAGTATCAGCAGAAATTTTTGTCCATAGTAGCCAGTTGATTTAAAAAATATATGTGCAAATGTAAAGGAGCTAAAAGAGCCAAAATTTTTTTTAAAACACACATTTTGAAGGCTGACACTTCAAAACTTACCTTAAAACTATGGTGATCAAGACAGTATGACACATACCAACAAAATAGAACACAGCCCCCAGAGGGCCATGCATATACATTGTGAACTGATTTTTGACAAATTCAATGGAGACAGTGCAATCTTTTCTATAAAAGAAGCGGGAAAAACTGAATATTCATCTGTAAAAAGAGAGTATAACACATATTTGTACCTTAAAAAATGAACCGAAAGTAGATCTTAGACCTGTAGAGTTACAACATTTTTAGAAGGAAAAGATCTTTGTGAGTTGGGTTCTTAACGCATGACAAAATCTATACAAAACAAAGTTGATAAAATAAATTTTGAGAACTTCCATCTTGTGAAAGAAGACCCCGTAAAAAGAATGAAAAGGGAGACACACTGTGAGCAAATGTTTGCAAATGAAACATTTGACAAAAAGCTTTTAACTGGAATGTATAAAGAAATCCTAAAAACTCAATCATATGAAAAGACTATGCAAAAGATTTAACTGGCTGGGTTCAAACTGCTGAGTAGAAGTTCGTGCTACCCTGCCTGGCTTCTGATCAGTCATCAGGAAACTGCGCACTAAAAGCTACCAAGAGAGGCCATGTCACATCTATTCCAGTATAGGTAAAATTTTAAATAGAAGAAGCCAAAATAAAAAAAGGAATTGGAATTCTTGAGCGCTGCTAGTGAGAGTGGGAATGGGAACGGAAGATGATTCAGTCATTCCAGAAAACTGGCAATTTTGTGTGCACCTATTCTGCTACCCAGCCATCCTATTCCCATTTACCCAGAAGAAATAAGAACTTATTTGTTTTACTTAAAAAACTTCACAAAAGGTTTGCAGTGGCTTTATTTCTAACAATCCATCCCTGGAAGAATTCAGATATCTTCCCTGACAAATCAGTAAGCTGTGGTGCACTCCCCAGTGGAGCACAGCTCCCAGTAGCAATGAACAGACAGACGATGTCCCCCATATGCCACATGCCTGCCAAGTGACAGTATCAGTGGCCTGCATGCTGCGAGACTACTGTACTTACAGGATGCTCTGGAAAAGGCAAAATTACGGGAACAGAAAAGAAACCAGTGATTCTGTAGGGACAAGTCTAAAACAAGCATCTTACTGGTGGGAGTGATGGTACAACTACTTACATAAGAAACTGCACACAAAGTGTTGATGTGAAGCAAACAAAAAATGCAACTTTGAGTTTTCTTTTGCATTTCTGAGATTCAGACTTGCTGGTGATAGCAAGAGTCTCCTCAGCAAGAGACAAATTATTCCTACGGAGAAAATTATACCTGCTCTTCAAAATTGACAGAGGAGGAAAAAATAAAAAGAAGCCTGCAAGCACTTCTTAAACATAGTAAATATTTTATTAGTTTAGTTTTTGTTAATCTTTGTACACATGATTTTCCATGAAGTTATTCTTATAACTTAGATTCTAACTCTTTAAAGGTCCATTCTCTTTACAATTTGTTTTTCAATAACTGAGTCTCACAACTAGTGTCTCAGGTAGCAAATGTTTCCTCTGGGATCTCCACTTCAGTCATTTTTCAGCATCATACATATTTCAGTATTTATCACTTAGTGAAAGTCACCCATCTGCTGACTCTTGATTTTTTAATGACAAAGTTGGCATCGCTGGGCTCCAGGAAGCTCACACTGGGCATGGCCTCCTAATGCCTCAGATGTCATTTGCCATCATCCTCATGACTGCTCATCAGTCCTCAGGAGGGACAGGATCACGCAAGTTTTATTTCCAGGTCAGGTTTCATAACTTTTTGAATCTAAAACTTTAACATCTACTTCTGCTATAACTGGGTCATCTAGGCATCAGCCCTGAAAGCTTCATAATCTGGTGCACATGGTCATGGTTATTAATCTGGATTTGTCAGTCCCTGTAAAACATACTAAATAGTTTCTCCCTTATGAAGAAAAACATGTGAGTGTATGGAGCCTAACAGTAATCCCAGCCTCTCAGGTGGCTGAGGCAGAAAGTTCAAGGCAAGTTTGGGCAATTTAGTGAGAGTCTAGCTCAAAAATCAAAAGGAGTAGAGATGTAGCTCAGGGGTAGGGTACCCTTGAGTTCAGTCAAGAGGGGGATGAATCAGCATTTGCTGCTGAACCTCTTCACCGTGGTGGATACGTCGACTCTGAAAATATGTACAAACAGACAAAAACAGGCAAACAGCAAGGTGCTTGCTGGGCTGGATTGCAGGCCAGGGGGGCTCAAGTTCTCCCCTCTCAGGGGTCCCAACTCCTAGGGAGAGTTACTCATCTAACCTGGGTGAATTTCTCTTTCTTAACAAAACAGTGGATTAGTAAGTTAACAGAAATTTGAAAAGCTCAGGGTGTAACACACTGATTTTCAGAATAAAATGACTGTGTGCACACTTCATGCAGGAATGGACAGACCAGAAGTTACGCTGGAATCCTGATGAGTATGGTGGAATTGGTTCCATTAAAGTCCCATCAGAATCTCTCTGGCTTCCAGACATTGTTCTCTTTGAAAAGTAAGTGTCACAGAAGAAAAAATATGTTGGTTAATGTTGGGTATCGTGAAGTCTAATTTTGGCAAAATAATTAAAGAGAAATATACAACTTTAAGCAACAATTTTTTTCTTTTTAAAGCGTTGCTTGACAGTGTAGAAAGAAAGTTATACAAACAGGTTGGTGGTAGGAAAAACATCAGAAACTGCTAAGTGCTCAGCTAACACTAAAGGGAAACCACTTTCGTGACAGTGCCGATGGACGCTTCGAAGGCTCCCTCATGACCAAGGTCATAGTGAAAGCCAATGGAACAGTCACTTGGACTCCTCCTGCCAGCTACAAAAGCTCATGCACCATGGATGTCACTTTTTTCCCATTTGACCGGCAGAACTGCTCAATGAAGTTTGGATCCTGGACTTATGATGGTACCATGGTTGACCTCATTTTGATAAATGAAAATGTTGACAGAAAAGACTTCTTTGATAATGGAGAATGGGAAATACTAAATGCAAAAGGAATGAAGGGTAACAGAAGAGAAGGTTTATATTCATATCCGTTTATTACTTATTCTTTTGTCCTGAGACGGCTGCCTTTGTTTTATACTCTGTTTCTGATAATCCCCTGCCTGGGGCTGTCTTTTCTAACAGTTCTTGTGTTCTATTTACCTTCTGATGAAGGAGAAAAACTCTCATTATCAACATCTGTCTTAGTTTCTCTGACAGTTTTTCTTTTAGTGATTGAAGAAATAATTCCATCTTCTTCCAAAGTCATTCCTCTCATTGGAGAGTACCTGCTGTTCATTATGATTTTTGTTACCCTGTCAATTATTGTTACTGTCTTTGTAATTAATGTCCACCACCGATCTTCCTCTACGTACCATCCCATGGCGCCCTGGGTGAAGAGGCTATTTCTGCAAAAACTTCCTCAGTTGCTTTGTATGAAAGACCATGTGGATCGTTACTCGTTCCCAGACAAAGATGAGAGTAAGCCAACAGTGAAAGTCAAAGCTCTGGATAAAAAGAAGCAGAAGGAAACTAGCACTGGAGAAAAGGTTCTGGTTGCTTTCTTAGAAAAGGCTGCTGAGTCCATTCGGTACATCTCGAAGCATGTGCGGAAAGAGCATTTCATCAGCCAGGTGAGCCCCCCGGGGCCCGTGGGTGGGGCGCCAGCGAGGCCCACAGGCGACTACTGCGGCGTTTGTTTACATCAAATTGCTGTCATTGCTTAAGATGTGACATTGACAGCGATCATTTGCATACAGGTCAGTTTTAAAACATACCCTGGCACACGATAGGGACTTTCAGGCAGAAAGTCACAAAAATATAGTGAGCAAAGTGAAGCAACTATAGACTAAGAGCTATCCTTTATAAGGCCTCAACTCTATTTTAAATATTTCAATTATACTTTTTCTGTCCCTTACCCTGGTCTCTGATAATCTATCTCTCATTTTTCATAGTACTCTAGATATTTTCTTACACAGTATTTGGAAACAAAAGACCAAAAGAATCAGATTTTCAAATTAATGTTAACTTTTCTGTTATAACTGATATTTTGTTGAAGGAAGAGGATCTAGCTACTTGGCTTATAAATTCCTTTTTAAAAAATGTGAAGCTGAGAAAATGGGCCACACCTTTAGTCCCAGCTACTCAGGAGGTTGAGGCAAGAGGATCCTTGAGGAAGAAAGATCACTTAAGCCTAGGAGTTTGAAGCCGACCTGGACAACACAGCAAGTAAATAATTTCATATGACTATCAGGAAGCACCGAGATAAGATGTTAGTTTTTTTTTTTTTTTAATATATGTAAGGATCAGGTTTTTTTCTCATTTTGATCGCTTACAAATAGATAAATAATTTACCATTCTATTTTACTTTTTCCTTTTTCACTGTTGACTAAAGTGTTCCTATACACTTGACCTGCAAGCTGGGGTTTTTTTAGACACAGTCAGCAAAGTCACTGAGCAGAATCTGAGCCAGTACTGTAGGTGACCCGGTGTAGGTGTGTAGGACTTCGGTGCACTTTGAAGACTGAAGCGCTGTAAATCTGAACGCTGCTCTTTTTCAATCCCTTAATGAGTCCGGAGCAGCTGCACAGCATTGAGAATAAAAGGCATCTGTTTTCTCTCCCTTGCAGGTAGTGCAAGACTGGAAATTCGTGGCCCAGGTTCTTGACCGAATCTTCCTGTGGCTTTTCCTGGTGGCGTCGGTCACAGGCTCGGTGCTGATCTTCACCCCCGCCTTGAAGCTGTGGCTGCAGAGTTACCCTTAGTGGCAAGCCTGCTCCGCGGCCCCGCACGGAACCCGACGCCGCAGGCTGGGAGGGGCTGCGGCGGACTCGGCGTTACGCGCGGTGCAGACCCAGCCTCCGGCTACCACAGGCGCGCCCGTTAACTCCCACGCATCCTCCACTGCAAGCTCGCAGTAGTGGATCCAGTCCCGCCACGGGGCGTGGCCTTGCCGCGCCTGCGTAGTCCTCGCCAGGGCCCGGGGTTTCCGCCTCATCCCAACACTGCACGGCTATGCTGACCAGACCGGTTTCGCTGCCGCCGTCGCTAAATCCTTCATGGATTTCAGCTTAAAGCAGTTTTGTCCTTGCTCAGTTACAAACCCAGATCTCTTTGCGGAGTGTTTAGTTTTTGGCATTGCTTTTATAAACAGTTTGCAGGCCGAACTTTAAAAAAACCCAAGTAAAGCTTGAACCCATTTTACGTACCGTGGCTACCGTTGATGTGCTTGCTCTCACCCAAGTCTTTGGCTTTATGTTTTCTGTGCATGGCTTTCTTGTTCTTTTGGGGTTTTCTCTACCTTTTCAGCCTTGATTGAGTTGTTTCTTTCCTTTAACACTTTGAAGGTTATGCTATTAACTTATTAATAAACATACTAAAACCTTTGTGATAGATGCTATACAGAAGAATCTGTGCCTACCACTCTTTACACACTTCCTCCTCTCTTTACATTTGTGTTTTATCTAAATCAGAATTTTAATTTCAGTTATATGTTTTTGTTTCATGTGTCTCCTTTTAAAGAATCACTTATTGACTGTACGTTTTGTTCCCAACCACATTGTAGACAATTTTATTTCTTTGTTTACCCATGTTTTTTATCCTGTTTTTCTCTATGATTTCAGAAGATCATGTCTTCAAATAATTCCTTCATGTGTTTGTGTGTGTGTGTTTGTGTGTGTGATAGAACCTTGCTATGTGCCCAGGCTGATGTTGAAGTGGGTTCTGGTGATCTTCTTGCCTCAGCCTCCTAAGTTAGCCACATCCTACTATACCTGAATCGAAGTAATTCTTTTAGAAAGTTGGCCTTCCTGAACCTCTACGTTTTTGCAGTCAACTGCTCTCATTTTCACATTTTAATAATAAATTGATTATTTCAATGAGAAATATGACAAAGATTAATTCTTCTTATTCCTGCACATTTCTATTTTGCTCTTCCTGAAACTCATGGTTTTATCTTTGGACTTTGAATGTGTCTCCTGTGTCTGTCTGAGTACAGGGCACTCTTTCTTCCTCTGGCTAGGCACTTAAGACTGATGTCTTCAAATCTTCTTTTCCTGTTTTGCATTTCCTGGCCTCTACATTCTCTCTCTTCTCCTTTTGAAATTTCTAATCTTGGTGTTGCTGGATCTGTCCTCCATGTTTATTAACTAATTAACTTTTCTCTCACACTTTTTAATTTTTTGACTCTTTACTCATTGTTGGCTTGAGCCGATGGCTGACAAAGTTGATTTCTGGTGATGGTCTATTTTGCTAACCAGCCCACCTCTCAGGTAGGGGTTTGTTTGTCTGTTCACAGATAAATCATAAATTTTATTTCCTAAAGCTCTTAATTTTTTATGGTTGTCATTCCCCTTGAAATATTTTAGGAAATACTCATTTTAATTACTTTAAAGCATTTTATTGTTTTCATCAGATTAATTCTTCTGCTGACTTGGATGCTTTTAGTGGTCATTTTAGTCAAAGATTTGCTGGTTTTTACTGTTATTTGTTCAACTGAAAATAAAAATTTTTTCTAATTGCAGGAAGGCTGGCTTCAGTCATGGTGCAGGGAGATATTTTGTTGTTGTTGTTCTGTCTGTGTCTCTGGAGTTTGTGAAAAGCTCTTCTGCTTTTGAGTTACCTTTTCTTGACAGCAACCATGGGTCATCTTGGGCTCTGCCCAGATGTTGGAGTTGGCAGAGTGATATATGCATTTAATGCCAATCTTCACATCTGGCTCTGCAGTTTCTGGACCTTTGTGTTGTGTTGTGTGTGTGTGTGTGTGTGTGTGTGTGTGTGTGTTTGAGGCAGGATCTCTATGTAGTTCAAGCTATACTTGAACTTATTATGTAGTCCAGGCTTGCCTTGAACTCATAGTGATCTTCCTGCCTCAGCCTCTTGCAGGCAGAGACCACTATGCGTACATCCCTGGACCTTTGTAATGTCTTCCTGGTCAAATTTCCATCTTGTTCATATTAACCTTTCTTCGTACCAAATGTCTCCTTTCCTGGTGCCCCAGCCCTCCTCCTGGGACTTATTCCTTTAATTATCCTCCCTCTCTTGGACTCGTATGGCTCCCTTTCCTAAGCCTGCAAAATGTCTTGATTTGTTCTATTCTTAAACACAGAGCTGTAGAGAATGGAAATAATGGAATTGTTTTTAAATGGCCTAAGATGTTTTTTAAGAGACTTATGCCATTCAGCTCATCTTCAAACATATTCTAAGTCCCCTTGAAAGAAATCACATTTATATGTTTTGAATGCTATACTTAAAGCATAACATTTAACATAGTCAATGTATTTACACTCAAATGATGTCAAATTTTATGCT
Organism: Dolichotis patagonum; assembly: GCA_004027295.1. Lineage (NCBI taxonomy): Eukaryota > Metazoa > Chordata > Mammalia > Rodentia > Caviidae > Dolichotis > Dolichotis patagonum. The sequence goes on along the minus strand of PVJX010024798.1, from coordinate 13,051 downwards.
ATAGAACTATATCATTTTGTGTTATATGCCCAAATTACAGAACTCAGGGGCTTCTTGCATGAACCACATATCCTTTTACTGAAGTTTTAAGAGGAGAAGACATAGAGATATAAAAATTGTGGCATAGAGATTCTCAGGTTCCCAACCAGGCATTAACCAGCTATGTGAGCTATGAGGCCTTAGACTAGTTACTGGCCCAAGATGAATTTCAGTTTCATGGTTGTGATATCAGATTCTGACTCATGACCTTTGAAGCTCTTCTCTGCTCTAAAATTCTGTACTTTGGAGATTCATCCTTGAGCTTTCACAATTTTTAAACCATACTGCTTCTAATTACAACTCTGTTCCTTTGTGAAAATATAATCTGCTTTGTCACTGCTTTAGGTAGGATTGGCAGGAGTATACCATGATGAAAACCAAGGATTCCTTTCCTTATATCCTTGGTAGCATTGTAGATTCAAAGGGCAAATAATTATCCTTTTCCCTTTTATTGAGAATAGTACTAGATTTAACTCATTGTTTAACTCATCAGTGTTCTAAGTAAAAAAATTAATATTAGAAAAATAGACTGAGATATAAGTTCAGTTTTAAATTTCGAAAAATACCAGGATGAGACACTTTTCACAGCAAGCCTCTTATCTATCAGACAAAAATACAGACATGCTCAAACCATTTAGATGCATGCATGCGCTGTAAATCTCACTGCAGCCAAAGTGGGAGACCCTGGAAATAGCTTCAAATGTGGAAAAAGATATTTGTTTATTATAATAACTTTAAGAGAGTAACTGTAACATATAATGTTAATTACCACTTTAATTTCCAAATATACAAGAAATATCAGTGGGGGAAGTTTGCCAGGTGATCCGTACAGGTGAATGTTGCAAGAGCTACAGTACTCTGTCACGTGTATGTGTAGGACTCGTGTGTGGACACACAGGGACACACCAGGTAATGCCCTGAGTCTCTCACTTTGCAGATTTCTGCTCACATCCATGGCCTCATGGAACTTTTATAGCATATACTGCCCTCCTGCCGCAGCAGCCTGGCTCTGAAACTCTGTGGTGTTTCCAGTGTGCGGTGAAGTGATTCGAACCTAATTGCTCTCTGTTGTGTAACTGAATGAGTCCATTCCCTTAACCATGTTGGCATAACCTCTAGCAGGTCTTCAGTATATCTATAAAGCTGAGCATTTAGTCAAGGCTTGACTAATATTTGCTGCTTAAATAAATCAGATGCCAAGATCTTTGTTCGTTTAAAATTGGGACAAATTTGTACTCTAGCTCAGTTCCTTTCAATACTTGTAACTCAGTATTTGATTTTCAGCGTGCACTTAAAAGCCATTTTTACACTGAAAAAATGTTTGAACAATAGTATACTCAGCAAAATCAATAATTCTACATTCAAATTTCCTTAACTGTCTCAAAATATCCTAATGTTATAGTTGCTTGTATAAAATGACCTATTTAAGTCTATTTCAATCTCTTTCTTGGCACTGATTTGTTGAAAGGACCAGATCTGTTATCACATTCTAGAGCTCTCTGGTTGCTTGCTTCTGGTGTCATTTAGCTCCTTCCTTTATCTTCTGTACTTCTTATAACCTGACGTCAGGTCACAACCGTTACTGCAATTCTGGTTCAATGCTTTTGGCAAGACTATGTCATGGATAATAATGTGGAGTTCATATTGTAACACATGAGAAATGTACTACATTGCTATTGACTTATCATTATTAAAGTTAGTCCCTGGATTAAGGTAATGACAGGCTGATCTCTCCACTATACCCAATGGTAAATTTTTTAGTCTAGCCAATGGCCATAGATTACATTGAAGTTATAAATATTCTTATCTACACCCTGGGCCGTTAAGGATGGCATTTAACCAGCCGCATTGGAGCACTGTAATTTCCAAAGAGTAACATTTTAATGCTATGTTAGGATGGGTCTTCTGATTGTGTCAAAATTTTCTCTGATGTATTTATTGTTATGAATTTTAATTCACTGAATTATCTTCTGTGGTTACTAGCATTTATGTTGGCATGTATCTCCTTTGTATTAAACACTGGCATGTATTTCCTTTGTATTAAGACTTTCTATTTAGTATGACAATAAAATAGTAGTGAAAACAAAAGTGACCTTATGTCTTTGGCTCATGGATGCAATCTTAGGTTTGGGATAAACAGTCCACAGTGGCAGTCTATCCATAGATGTGGCTCGTTGTAGTTCCAGACAGGGTGACCCACTACAGGGGAGCTGGCAAGCCTGCAGTGAGATTAGACATACCCACCAGACACTCAAGTATGGACTTAGTCCTTGGAAGCAAGAGTTGACCCAGCCAGGCCAGAAGACAGCAGTATCCAAAGAGAAACAGAAGAATAAAAATTGTGATAATTAATTAGGCAACTTTCTAAAAATAGTCAATGAGGAGGACACTAAACTGTACCTTATTTATAGATGAAGGTCTTTATCTGCAAAATTCTACCCTCTGGGACCAAAAAGAGAGGGGGAAAGATCCACTCACTTTGCTCCAGCAGGGTGGATGCAGTAGCCATCAGGAGTGCCAGCAAAGTGTGGTGGCAAAGGCTGCCCTCTACCAGCCTGCTCAGGGCTTCCACAGGGCTTCTTCCCAGGTGAATGCCCTCAAGAGGGTTCCAGTTTTTCATAAGGGGAATCTCATGATCATTTTGGCATGGAAAATTATGCATGGGTCTGCTCCACACATTGCTGGATGCTTACCATTACTCCTGGTCACTGTGACTGTCAGAAATGTCTTTTCAGGTATTTCTAAGCACCGCTTGGAAAGTGTGTGTGCATGTTTGTGTGTGAAATGGGAGCAAGAGAATCTTCAGCTGGGAGTGAGTTGTTTCTTAATCCACTCAGGCTATAATAACAAAAATACTGTAGACTGATAAACAACAGGAATTTATTTCTCACAGATCTGGAGACCATGAGGTACACGATCAAGTTACTAGCAGCTCTGTTGGCTGACCAGGGCCTACTTTCTGATTCATAGATAGCTGAATTTGTAGAGATCTTCTTCACATAGTAAAGCGCACTAATCCTGTTCCTGGGGTCTCTTCCCTCATGACCTAATCACCTCCCAAAGGTCTTGTTCCCAACACTATCACAGTGAAAGCTAGAGTGTCACTGTGTGAGTTTAAGGAGGAAACACACCTTCAGTCTATAGCAGCTGGAAACTGGGGGCACCGAGAAGTTAATTACAGGACATGGTAGATGTGGTGCCTTGATCCAACTGCCTTGCTCCCTTATGCTACACAGGATGTACACTCTGGGGCTGGGTGGCGACACAGCAAATAGGAACTCATGGACCCTTGGTGCCTCTATTATTCTCAGGGGATACCTGCCCTCTCCCATTTCCCAAGCTTCTTTCCTTTTTCTGTTTTGCTTAGCTTGTTTCCCTCCCAGCTTGACTTTGCCTTCCTTCATTTTTTCCTCTGTGGCTTTGTCTATCAGAAGGAGCTGATATAGTTTGGATAACTGCCCAGCAGAGGCCCAAGTGTTGGTCTCCAGCTCAGTGCTATGGGGAAGTGCTGGAGCCTTTTAGGGAGGGCTGAGTGACAGGTCTTTTAGTCTTTTTAGTCTTTGGGGCAGTGCCTTTGGAAGGGATTTTTCTCCTTGCCATTCCCGCTGTGTGGTGAGTGGTTCGCTCTGTGCACACTGCCACGATGTGTTCCCTTCTTCCCCACCAGAGGCCTAAAGCAAGAGGTGATTGGCTGAAGAACTGAGAGTCAAATAAACCTTTTCTTTGCGTTCATTGCCTCAGGAATACTTTACAGGGACAGAAAGCTGACCCACACAGAAACCATCCCTCGTGGCAGTTCCAGAGTGGCAAACGCATAGCCCCACAAACACATTTTGTTGGAAAGACATAAAGACTTGACTTTTGTTTCTTAATTTGGTCATCAGATTTTTTAAATAAAAAGTTCGACTTTCTATTTCTGTTGAGGAATAGATGGAGCACACAAAGCCCACATTCCAGCAGGATAATACCAGATGGAGTCAGGTTGAGGGATCACTTGGGGACCCCGTGCTTTACCCTTCCCATGACAGTGTCTGCTCACATCCAGGTGGGACCCTTCCCATCCACTTCTTGCTGCCTCTGCCAAGAGGACAATGAACAGGAGTGGAGGGTGGGCCTGGGGGAGAGGGACATTTAAAAAGGCTCAAGATGTCTCCGCTCTGGTCTGCGACTTCTCTTCCCCAGTGTCTGCTCTTTGACTCAGCAAGGGCCCAGGTCAGCCAGGAAACAAGCTGCTAAGCAGCAGGGTTGAAATTGACACCATCCTCCTGAGTGTATAAATAAAGGTGCTTCAGTCCTGGAGCAGTTCCTTTCCTCCCATCAGGAGAGAGGGCTCTACCTGACCTCAGCTTTTGTCTATTTTCTGTATTTTCACATCCTCTCATCATCCTTCCCCCCCAGGAACTTTGAGAGCTGCTCTGATACCAAAGAATTAGGGTTCTAGTGTTGAATTTATTTGTGATTGGTTTTTCTGGGTGACCACAGATGGGCCACTTTACCTTGAGATTTTAAAAAAAGATGGGTTAAATAATCTTTGAGCTGCTTTCCATGTCTGATAGTCATGATTCTAAAGTTCAGGTATACACACATACACACACACACATGCATGCATGCACACACACACACACACACACACACACACACACAGAACATAGGATCTTCTCTTCTCTGAGAGTTGCCCAGCAGCTCCTGGGGGAGGCTGGGACACCTGAGGTACGCTCAAGCATTGAAGAACAGTCACAAATTCAGCATGGGGCTGCTGCTCCTGGCTGGCAGGAATCTCCTACTTTCCTATAATGTGGTTCTTAAGTTTCATATTTGTAGATAACAGAGAATTAATATATGGAATATTATTATTTTTGTAAGCCAGAAAGAGTTCTGGAGATAGAAGGTGGTGAAGTTTGCACAATGATGTGAAATTATTTAATACCACTGAACTATGTACTTAAAATGATTAAGATGGTAAGTGTTGCTGCATTTTACCACAATGAAAATATTGGTTTGACTTAACAGTAAAACGTGAAGTCCTGAGTAAGAATCAACTCTCTGGAAACATAGTGTCAAATAAAATTCACTGGAAGCCACTGATTTAGACTGAGATCCAAAATGGAGTCACTCTTGCTCAAGTTTCACATCACCACGTTGAAGCCAAACTGTTCATCTGTCTTCTAAGAAATCAAGAAAATGAGAGAAAAGAACCAAATCCTTACACAGGTTTAGCTCACATGATAAGGAAGTTACCTGTGCTTTAACTTTTCCAATAAAAGTAACTTTGCAACGAGAAAAGTGCTTTTTTGCTGCCTTTTTGTTCTGCTCTCCTCATCCCTCTCACCCTTCCCTATCTCCTTGGCTGGGCTCATCACCACACTTACTGTACTTTATGAAATGAGAAGGTGCTCAGTTCAAGATTGCAAATAAAGTCCTATTAAGGTATTTAAACTAAATTTGCTAGAATTGTGTCTTTTACAGTAGGAGAATAAAATGCATGTACTATAATCACAAATGAGGGGAAGTAAAAATACTTCAAAATAAAACAATTTAAATTTCATGCTGCCATACAGTGATGTGGTAAAAGTATGTGTCCACACAGAGGAGATCATGGCACTGCACAGTGATATTTCACGCCTGCGTGAGGAAGAGAAATGTTGCTGATGTTAACTGGAAGAAACAGCATCAAAAGTAAATGTGAAGTATGGAAAATGGTTATGGAGAAATACACAGAGAAAGGCTGGAGGGGGAAAAGGCAAAAATGAAATGAACTCCTTTGGCAGGATAGGTGTATTTTTTTTACTTTAAAATACGTCTTTAGGGCTGGCTGTAGCTCATGAAAGAGTGGAAATAGCTCAGTGGAAAGAGTGCTTGCTTAGCAGGTGTAAAGCCCCTGGTACCACAAAAAAATTTATTAGAATATTTACTTGATAAATAATTAGAGTGCAATAAAACAGAATTCTCAAGGTTCTAACTCACAGAAAAGGAACTGCTCTAAAACATACAGATTGTAATTTCTTACAGAAGAAATAACTTTATTTTCAGTCTCAGTGCAGTGCACAAATGCAGGGTGTTAATGAGAAGATGGCAAAGACACCTTTTATTGACACACAGCATGGGTTGTTTTGGGTTTGTCCAGTCAACCACACACAAGTTTTTCTATTTTGACTGTTCCAGTGACAATTCTCTAATCCCTGCAGATCTTTTCTCCAATATATGACTTTTCCTAAAAAGTTTCAAGCACTTGGGGAAAAAAAACCCCTATTTCTATTACCCTGGCAATGCCCAGCACCATACTGGGCTTCTACTTAAGTTTCCTGCCAGATGAACTGTGTATTTTGCATCTGGAATGCCCCCCCCCCCAGGTTCATGTTGAGGGCTTGGCCCTCAGCCTGTGTGCTACCCGTAGAATCCTAAGAAGGTGGGCTTACAAGAAGGAAGTTAAGCCATCAGGGGTGAATCCGTAGGATACTGAGAACCCCATCCCATCCTCTCTCTCTCTTTTCTTCCTGACTACCATGAAGTAAAGAGAAATCCTCTATCATGTGCACACACCATGCTGTACTGTTCCACCACAGGCCCAGAGGCAATGTAGTTAAACTGTCATGGACTAAAACATCTGAAACTATAAGCCACAGAAACTGGGCCTCCGTTCAAGTTGATTTTCTCTGGTATTTTGCCATAATAACAGAAAGCTGACTAACACAAATGCTTAGATAGACTCTGACTATGTGGTATTTCTTTTAACTAATGAATGTCAAATAATCCTGAAAAATGTGAGCTAGATTCAAATACATGCACAAGAAAGAAAAATTCAATAGCTCACAAGTGTTGCATGTTAGAAAGTCAACGTTCTAGAGTCTCACATCTCATATGTTGTTATGCTATTCAACAGAGGATACAACAGTGTCTCTTGTTAGAATGGCTTGATATTAATTACATGGTTTGGCCATATTATAGGTCATTCATGTCCCTGGAAGCCAATTATGGACACACGAGAGAAGCTGACTCTGGGTGCAGTGATGTGAAACATCTAATGTCTTCCCTTGGGCTTCCAAGAAGGGTTCTCAGAGTCCTAAAAGTGTACTGCCAGCCTCTTTCCTCTTTTTCCATCTAGTCTTGAGCTCAGTAGATGTAGGCCTTGGCCTTTCATTGTGGTAAGGAATACACAACAAATACAGTGTCTGTAAGTTTCTGAACATACTAAGATTTTCTTGAATTCCCAAGCAGTGGCTGTAGAAATAGCCCTGCAGTTCCAAACACACAGACAACGATAAATACCCAAAGAAATATTCTATCAACCACCATGGCCACATATTTCCAGTCGTCTTCTACCTGAAATGCAAACAAAAAATCAAAGCTATTTTTAGAAATCAAAACTATAGGAAACATGCTTCACTGACAAACAAGCTTCTTTACAAAGATCTCCTTGGTATTTTTAAAGGGAACAATGTTATTATTTTCATTACCCCATGTCTTCTTAATTTAGTTTTGTCTGAAGAGAGTGGATGGCCCTCTATTGGTGCCTTATGGAGCTGTCTATGGATAAGCCAGGTTCCCTAGGGTACAGAGTGCAGGGAACATTCCCAGGAAGTAGCTGCTCAGAGCGCTCAACTAGTGCCATTTACACCACTGAGCCTAATTGAATCAGCATCTAAATCCATTCCAAGTAGAATAAGTGGTGCTGGAGCTGACCAGTGGCAGGAGAGGAGTGTAAACCTTCTACCACTGCCCTGTGCCTGCCAGCAGCTCCTCAGTCATTTCTCTCTCTCCTTGGGGAAGCTCTGCACTTCCCACCCTTCCTTTTGCGCTGTTTCTTGGGAAAAGAATTTGGTTTCATAAACCAAGGCTGCCTTAAACATGTATTTTAACCTGCTCTCACTTGACCAACCTGGGACATGGAGATTCACCGCTCCCCACCCCTCAGATCACTTCACAACAACTCAAGCAGTGGAGCCGGGTCCTAGTAAGGCAGCCTGACCTTCTCACACACAAAACTCACTCTGAGACTCAGACTGCGTCTCTGAAGCTCCAATGCACCTGCAGGGGATGCAAGCTGGCTGGCTGTGAGGAGACATTTACCTCTTTTGTTTCATTGTGGCTTTTCATATTTTCTGCTATGAATTGAACACTATTAATCACATCTTCCACCTCTGAAAAATGCTCTGCATATTCATTCGCCCACTGTGGAGGCTGATGACTTGACCTTCTCTTGCTGGCCACTAATTCACCTGACTTCTGACAGTGACAGTGTTCTTTAAGAAATGTGGGTTCTCTGTGATTTGCAAACTTGGCCTTGGTAGGCTGAGTGGAGAGACCGCTGGGGTTTTTATCACAGCCTGTCTTCTTCCTCCTGTCCAGAGGCCTCTTCATCATCAGGAACTGAGGGAACAGTTGGAGGAAAATCATCTTCACCCACCTGGGCATGGTGTGTGTGGCTGGGGTGCGGTAGTGTATATTCAACACAAACACAGTCACCACGATGGACAGAGTGACAAAAATCATGGTGAACAGCAGATACTCACCCACCAGTGGGATGACGAGAGATGTAGATGGGATGGTTTCTGTAATTACCAACAAAAACACAGTCAGAGAAAGTAGAACTGAGATGCAAAGTGTCACTTTTTCGCCACAGTCCGAAGGAAGGTAAAAGACCAACACGGTTAGAAATGAAATAAAGAGGCAGGGGATGATCAGATTAATGGTGTAAAACATTGGCAACCTCCTAATGTAAAAAGAATAGGTTATATCTGTGTATATCTCTTCACAACAGTTGTATTTGATGTCATGCTTATAACCAGAAGCATCAACAATTTCCCATTCACTGTTTTCCCAATAGTCATTCATATCCACTTTAGAGCCAATAATTAGGAGGTCAATTTCAGCCTTGTCGTATGTCCAGGAACCGAATTTCAGGGAACAGTTTTGATGATCAAAAGGGAAAAAGGTGATATCCATAGGACATGAACTCTTAAAAATAGCTGGGGGAGTCCAGGTGATAGTGCCATTGTATTTAAGAAGAGCTTTGGTCTTGCCTTCAACTTGGAAGTCACCGACAGCACTGCAAAGGAAATGAGACCCTATCAGTAGTGGCCTGCCAGCCTGCCCCAGAGACAACCTCGAAAGAAACTACAGCACTCAGACACTCATACTTGTTATAAAGAACAATGTCAGGCTTCCAAATCTTCTCTGCTGGGACATGAAGAGTCTCAATGCCGTCATATTCCTTTGGATCCCAGCGCAATTTATAATCATTCCAGATCTACAAGAAACAAAAAGCAACTTTAAAATAAGTCTTAACTTTTTTTAAAAAACCAAAGTTGGCTTAACTTTTTTTGGGAAAAAATTCTTACTTGAAGAACTACTTGATTTTTTTCATTTTGTTTTTGTTTTGAGACAAGGATTTCACTATGCAGTTCAGGCTGGCCTTGAATTTAGTAGGTAGTCCAGAGTGGCCTCAAACTCATGGTGATCCTCCTGCCTCAGCTTCCTGAGTCCTGTAATTGCAGGTATGGGCCAACATGCCCAGCACAAAGAATGCATTGGTTTCCATCAAGAGTTGAGAAATTATATCCATGGGAAAGAGTCAACCTGGCTTGTAAATATTTAACTAGGTAATTGTCTATTGATTGTTAGCTAGCCAAGGTTATAAGCTTACCTTTCACGTTCCATGGACTATTGTCAAATTGTAGTAGTAACTCCTTTCTTATATTTAAAATGCAGCTCATGTGTTTGATGATGTATTAATATGTTATAAAATCTGTGTAAAACTTTTAGGAGTTCTTAAGTGAGGAAAGAGATTAACTGATAAAACCAGGTCGTGGGCATCTAACATCCAGGCTCTTGAGCTCAGTTACTGACTGCTGGGGCCTGAGGTCAGCAGGGTTCACAGAGTCAGCAAGCATCAGACCCTGGAGCGTAAGCTGCTGACAAGACAGACATCTGGGAACAGAGAACAAAAAGGACAGGAGTCTGCAAGCCACCAGGTTCCTGCACCTGTGAAATGCACATGAAGCTAGCTGTCACCGGTGCTGAATGTTAGGCTTTGGAGACAAAGAGTAGATTTTATTTATTTATCTATTTAGTCTCTTGAGACAAGGTCTCACTATGCAGTTCAGGCTGGCTTTGAACTCATTTTGTGGTTCAGGTTGGCCTCACTTGCAGCGATCCTTCTGCCTCAGCCTCCTGAGTGCTGACATTACAGGTGGGCACCACCACACCTGGCCTAGTAGGTCATGTTTTATATCTATCACAAGTCAGAGATGGAAGTAGGTGAGGCTAGTGGATTCCATCTGCCCAGCAATGTCGCATGTACCCTAGGGCACCAGCATCAGGCAGAGAGACACATGATAGACACCTACATGACGCAGCCACAGATTGGTTTCCATGATCTGGTTTACTTCATCCTGGGAAAAAGAAATAATATCTTTAGGCTCAAATGTACTTGCTAATAGAGGCAGGTCTTACAGTAAGAATGGCAGTAGATGAAAGACAACTGTTGCTTCCCTTATGCCAGTGTGGGAAGCAAGAAGACTGAAAAATGTAGAAAGTTTTACACATTCAACCAGGAACACAGTATTTCCATATGCGGCCTGGACTCTGTGGACTCTGAATGGAAATGTGTTTTTTTTTGTTTTTTTTTTTTTTGGTACCGGGGATCGAACTCACGACCTCATGCTTACCAGGCAGGTGCTTAAGCCACTGAGCTAAATCCCTGGCCCGGAAATGTGTGTTAAGCTAAAAAATAAGGAGTAAAAATAAGCAGTAATGAGGAGTGTGAGGTGGATCTATATGTATGAACACTGGCTCTGAAGCCCATCTTCCCCAGCTGTGCCCCACAGTGCCCTGGCTCTGAGCCCACCTGCCCCAGGTGCTAACCTGAAATTGCCACCTCTGCTCCCACTGCAGTTCTCGGGATGGATTCTGCTGTTCAACCCCCCCCCACACACACACACATCCCCTGTTCCCACCTAAGACACCACTTCCAGCATCTGTGATGCAAATCTTCATTTTGCAGCCACAATGTGGTGGGAAGAATGCCTGCTTTTGCATGTCTTAGTTGTTAGATGGGCTAGAATATACTTAATAATACGCATGTATGTGGACACATGTGTAATATGAGGTAAGATGTTTTATGAAGGACGATAAAGAGGCATGGAGGGATGCACACATCTATTTTAGAGGAGACAGTCCCAGGCGGCTCCTTTGTGGAGGCAATGGGTAACCAGATACCTGAGTGGGACAGAGGCAGAACTGTCTGGAGGGAAAGCCCTGGAAGCCGACATCCCCGAGACTGCTTCCCTCCGTGCCTTTGCTGATGCCTTTCCCAGACAGCTCTGCATGGACACCTTCACCAAGCATCTCCCTTTCAAAGGCTGATGCTAACTGCCAGCCAAAGAAGCTGGCTTCCTTCCTCGCCCAGAGAACAAAAAAATAGGTTGTCCTCACCCACTGGACCAGCAAAGGCCAACACAACTTTCCAGTCAGCTACACTTGAATCTGTAATTATTTCAGTGCATTAAATTTCAATTTTAAAATCTTTCTTGCAGTTTGGAAGGGATAAGGAGATAGAAAGCAGTTGTCCAGAAGATTCAAGAAAAGTCCTTGCAGAAGTCGCACACAATTTCCATGTGCCCCTTCTACCATTTTCTCCCTGTCTTCTTCTAGCCAAGAGTGTGAATATGAACACGAATATGAATATGAATAGGATGAGAGGAAACACCGCAGCTATCTTGGACCGGGAGGCAACGCTAAGGCTGAAATCACCCGCACAGGGTGATGGAACAGAAAGAGAAGGCGTCTTAGTCGCCATCATCATGTCCGGTTTATGCTTTCAGCGTCAGAGTGCGCAGGTAATGTCCCCTGCAGTTGTACAGTGTATAACCTGGGCAACCAACCAGTGCGCTGCCTGCTGACCTCAGGAGCTACCTGGTGCTGACCTGTCGGCCTGCGAACCTTTAGGTTTCATTACATAAGGAAGCAATAACTTGTTTTATTTAAGCTGTGCTTTTAAAAACCTCTGATGCTGGTAGCCAAATATGAAATGTAAAAAGCTACCTCCAGCAAACCCTACTCTGCGTCCTCTACAGAACTGGGTGCTGAAAGCCTTTCAATCCGGGATGTGAATACCACTGCACAAAGAGGCGGCCTTCAGAGGAGCTGTCCCACAGCACGGGTGGCTTCCCACCAGGACAGAGCCATGACAGGCACTAAGCTTCTGAGTGTGGGAAAGGGATCAGGTTGTACTGCACAACCTCATCAGGAGGAGTGGCACATGGAGGCAGAGGAAAACATCTGACTTTTTAGAACTAGTATCTGGCAGTGTGCGGCCACCTGGACTGGGCCGGACCTGAGGATCAAGCCAGGTCAGTCATACCCAGTGGACAGCAAAGGCTACAGGAGCTGGCGTGGCCTGGCGCCTCACTGCTAGACAGCCTCTCGGGTCACCCTACGTTGTGTCCAGTGGCCCCTCCCCAGCAGGACTGAGGCTGGCAGCAGGGCGGGGTGTGGGCTGCCTTTTTTGTTGTGGGGGCTCTCTAGCGCCCCCGCTGGGCATGCTGCAGACCTCCCTGGCTTCCACAGCCCACCTTTTTTGGGAATCTAGCCAGAGCTTCAGCCCAACCTGCAGTGTCCTCTGCAGGCCTGGGGCCCAGACCCCGGCCTTTGCCTTGGTGAAGTAGGTCCCCTGCCCTCTCCCCTGTGTCAGGGATGAAGGTAAGAGGGAAGGAGAACCTGGCAAGCAGGAGAGGTAAAGGCAAGGTGGAGCAAGTTAGTCCTATATAGTCAGCTAAATTAATGCACAGGCAGAGAGGGACTGGACCAACAGTAACTCGGTGAAAAATAAACACATTGGAATTGTGGCTGGAGACGCAACCTGGAGAAATTCAGGCCTCAAGACAGAAATGTAACCATCATGCTTCTCTAAGGGGTCAGCAGTGACTTTGAGTCATCCTGTAATTGGTAACACCTGGTCCAGTGAGTTCCGCTAGGCATCGGTTACCCAGGACCAGAGCATCTGGACCTGTTC
>PVJX010024797.1:0-27655 GCA_004027295.1 Dolichotis patagonum | reverse complement strand
ACATACTTTATTCTTAAGTTATAGATCCTCTTGTCATCTTCCAGTCTTTGTATCTTTACTGCCTGCTCCCTTGTTATTTTTAAGAGATCTTCCCTTTCATGACCCCACATTGCAAGCCTGTGTTCAATTTTTGATAGTCTATCTTTGGTTTCTTTCAAGCAGTTTTGTCAGCTTTCAATAGAGTCTTTAGTTTCCTGATAATCTCTTTGAATCTGCTTCATGAATTCTAGGTATTCTTCATGAAATTTTTCTCGCCTTTTGTGTTCCTCCATTCCTCTGTCTGTGTCTTCTTGAGAGGTGCCCAGCCTTTCTTTTATTAATCTACTTATCTCTTGTTTAATTTGAATTAATATTTCAGTTTTGGTCCCACTTACGAGGTCCTGAAGATATCTCTTTATGTCTGCTAACGCTGTGTTTGATGTTGCATTTTTGTTGCCTTCAATCTCTTTTGTATTTACCTCTCCTGGATCAATTTTCTCAGGGTTGGGTGCTGGGGGTTTTTTCTTATTTCTCCCTTTTGCCATGTTTTTGGTTCCTTCCATACAAGTGTACAGTGTAATTCCCAGACCCTTTTCTTGTTGGTTAAGTCTCCTCTAGAGGGTGCAGGCTAGGAGCTTTTGTCCTCTTCAGTTGGTTATCAGAGATTAGAGTTCAGGCACAGGCATTGTGCGCTGGCTCCTCCCCTCCGGGCCAGTCTACCTTTGCATGCCTTCACTGTGTCAGTGTGTGCCAATCTCAGGGAATTAATTTGTAGCGACTCACTGGGTCCCAGCCAGGGGCACGGCCTAGTCCAAGCAGATTCCACCAATCTGCTTGACGAGGGGAGCAACCAACTGAAGCCACTTCCTTATGGAGTTAGGGCTGTCCTGCCCAAATCCAACATGTCGTCCAGTGGGTTTCCCCTTTCCCGTGGGAGGGTCTTATTCCCATCACTCACTGCATGTTGATGCCAGTCCCTGAGAACTGCTGGGCTCCCTGACCTCCGACTTCAGCCGGTCCCCGAGATCTGCTGGGCTCCCCGACCTCCGACTTCAGCACGGCTGCAGTGGCAATTTACGGTGCCTCTGGGTGGGTCATTTGCAGGGCTGGTCCAGGCGAGCCGCATGCAGGGCTGTTCAGCTCCATGCTCTGGCGGCTCAAGCCAGTCGCTTTGGTGTGGATCACTTTGTCAGGTCTACGGCAGGGATTCAGGTGGCTCGAGGAGTGCGCTGTGTTTGCTGATCTTAACTTCTCTTATGGTAGCCCCAGGACCTCATATTCAAATAGTTTTTTGCACTTTAGTTTCTTCCTGGGTTGAGAGAGTCAATCTCTCTCTGGGTGTCTCCAGGGTGTTAAATTCTGGCATTTAAGCTGTCTCTCTCAGAGAGGGTCCCTCTCCTGCTACCTACCAGTCCGCCATCTTTGGCACAACTCCCTAGCAGACTTTTTAATGTTTCAGTAGCATAAACTCCAAGTTAGAAGTCTAACTCATATCACAGGTTTGTTCTATTATTTTAAATGAAGGTTGCACTTAGGATTAGGTTTAAAATTTGGCTTTGGGCGAGGACTAGACGTAGGGGTAGAGTTAGGGTTAGGGTTACAGATAGGGTTAGTATTGGGGTTAGTGTTAGGATCAGGTTTAGGATTAGGGTTTGATTTAGATTCAGGGCCATGGCTAAGGCTAGTCTTGTTTTAAAGTCAGGGTTAGGTGTTAAGGTTATGGTAGAAATATGTCTAGGTTTAGGGTTAGTGTTTTGTTTAGGGTTTCTTTTATTGTTATGACCTGGCTTACAGCTGGAGCTATGTTAAGGGCTAGACTAGAGTTAGTACAGTAGAGAAGGTTAGGGTGAGGATTAGGTTTAGAGGAGTTAAGTTTAAAAAATGAAGGTTTGGTACCTGTATTTCTTTGACACTTCTGTATCTGTGGAAGTAAATCAAAAATAGTGTGTAAAATTTTACTAAAAACAGCCAAAGCTCTCAATGTTTGAATGTAAACATATATGGATTGGCCATACATGGATCCATATAGATATATATGGATCAAGCTGTGCTCTTTGGAATGTCTTCCTATCTATAGTTCCAATTTTCAGAGTGCATGCATATTGGATCTTCGTAATGTATAGCAGTTTGGTCTGAAAATTAATATTGAGAATCATGAGGCAAAAAATTCTGAATGTCTTACTAGCATGAACTCTAGAAGTCTAATTGATATTTTCTATGAGTTCTGTTATTTTAAATGAAGGTTTTAGTATCGTATTTTGTTTGGCACTCTTTTTCCCATAGATTTGAACTAAAAAATAGTGCGTAAAGTACAATTTGTAACTGCAAACAGCTATACCTTCAGTATTTAGTTAAAGGCTAGACACAGGAAATGGAGGCTAGCTTTGTTGTCTGGATGACTGCTTATGGGAAAAACTGATTTTCAGAGTTCATGTGTATCGGGTATCTGTGAAGAGCAGTTTGGCCTTAAGGGTGCTCTACAGCTGTGCTGGAAAACAGGAGACAGCAGAGTTCTTAATGTCTCACTAGCATGAACTCTTGTTAAATGTCCAAGTGATATTACAGATTTGTTATGCTGTGTTAAATGAAGGTTTTAGTTAGGGTTAGGGTTAGGGTTAGGGTTAGGGTTAGGGTTAGGGTTAGGGTTAGGGTTAGGGTTATTGTTAGGTTAGAATTAGAGAAGCCACAGAATGGAATGGAAGAAAGATGCATCAATAGTTAACAGATTTCAAATCTCTTGCTGAGGAAGTCTTCTGAAAAGTTTCTTCTGATTCCATGTTGTTGATGATTCCTTTCCATGAAAAACACATGCAGAAAGTATGAACTTTGTATTTGTGGTCCCAGGGAAGCTACTGGTATGCCAATAGGATAATTCCAATCTACCACTTCCAGTGCAATACATGTTGAGAATAAAGACACTAGGCATATTTTTAGTTGTCGGGCCCCACAGGAGTCCAAAGCCAGTCCGAACAATGGCTGACTGCAACAAAGCCTTCAACCCAGGGCTGAACTCGGGTTTTATTAATTCTTGAAGTGGAGAGTGGCTCAGGGATGAGTGAATGAATGTTGAAAAGCATGTGAGTGCTGTGAGGTGGGTTATGTAGGAGATCTGAAGTCATCTCGGCAACATGTAAAGAGACATGCAGAGACAATAATGTTTGTATCACAGATTGGATTAGTATCTAGTGTTTTGGGGTCATTGCTTCAATTTTCATGTGTAATCATCATGCCTTGAGATGCTATAACCTCTTTTCTCAGCTCAGTCTCAGCTGACAGCATGGCATCTCTCAGCCTAGCTCACCCATACTAATTAGAAGCTATAGGCAGGGCATCACTGACCTGTCACGTTGCTTTAAAGATCACATATCAGCACCTCAGCTAGATCTTTGCATTTCTTAAAGCCAACTGAGGGGATAAAGACAGAACTTAGCCAGCTTTGCATATTCAATACATGGAATTAGGGCCAGGTCTAACCAACATGGAGACAATTGCTCTTCTTTCAAGGAGAAACAACCTGGTGGTCCTCCACAGAAAGCATATGAAATATATAAACAAAGTTTCCTCTTTAGCAAGGTGTATAACCTTAGAGGATGTGTATATCACTTCACTCATTGGATAAGAATAAGTATTCAAAGTTGATTTGGACTATTCTCCAGAAATATCTTTCTTTTAAAATACCTTTCTATGTTGATTCCTGTACTAGCTTTCTCGTTAATATATTCAGTATTCATATTATGGAATTTTCTATTAAAATTACTCTTCTACCCACGCTCCGGCCTGCTAGTTAAACTCTTCTACAAAAGGAATTCTTAGTCCCTTCTTCAAGAGCAAGTAGGGCAAATGAAAAATAAAGAACATAGTTGTTGTTGTCTTAGTCCTCTAATTTGCTGGTTTATTGTTCTATGGTTACCTTTCCACAGTTTTTCTTTGTATGGTTCTTTTCATGTCTACAAATTGATGCAGAAACAGTTATTCCTACCATTTTCTGTTCTAGTCATTTCTGAAACTAAACACTTAAGGAAAAAACCCAAAACATGTTTTTATGCAAGGCGGTATGTCAAGGTTGGCTGGTCTGTTCTGTTCTTACATTTCCCTGACAATGTAAGAAAGCATTGATTCTTTTCTTTTTTGAAAAAACAACTAGATATAGAAATTAAACTCAAGAATATGAAAATCCTAGGTCAGACAATAATGTACTACTTACTATACATTGCAAAAAGCTAGAAAACTTTGAAAAAGCTTTCACTGTAAATGATAAATATTTTAGAAGATATTTATTTATTTATTTATTTATTTATTATTTGCTTTTTGAGATGGAGTCTCACTATGCAGTTCGGGCTGGCCTTGGGCCCATTTTGTAGCCCAGGCTGGTCTCGAACTTGCAACTATCTGCCTGCCTCAGCCTCTCAAGTGCTGGGATTACAAGAGTGTGCCACCATGCCCGGCTCCAAAAGATATATATTTAAACATTATACAATATATACATACATGGAAACATGATACCCCACTAATATGTACAATTACTGTGTTTTTAATGCATCAGCTTAAAAAAAGAGGGGAAAAAACATGCAAGCAAATGTACACATTTTTCTTCTTAAGTAGGACATTCATGTAACTGGAGTCAATAAGCACTTGCCTGGAACTGTGTCACTACCCAGGGGTGAAGTGCCCTCCTCACCCATAGATAGACTCAGGGTGTCCTAAGAATGTGAGCAGGTTGGGTCACCATGACTTTTCTTATCACTGAGATGAAAATCTTAGGTGAGAAGGCAGCAAGCTCCTGTTAAAATTTTCCCCTAGCTTATAATTTGCTTTTCATCAAAAGAGAAGCTGTTTACTCTGTGCTCAGCCTTTTTTTTCCTTTCTGGTGAATAATTTCTTTAGGAAAAAAACACTGCTCTTATGTTCAATGTGTCACGACTCTGTTTTATTGGAAATGAGGCTTTGACTGCATCTTGTAAATGGCTGGTTTTTATGCCAAATGCCTTTTGTATCTTTCTGGACCAAACTGCAGACTGTTAGTAGATGGGGTGGTTTCTTTGAGCCTCTGTAAGATGCCTTGAAATATAACAGTTGCTAGCTAAAATGATGTCCCTGTGGATGGCTAGGATGATGTCCTTGCATGGCTAAGATGACATTCTTGTGCATGTCTAAGGCAATGTGCCATGCATCATTGGCTCTGCAGAAGGAAGATGTCCATGCAGGGTCTTTATGCATCAATTTTATTAGGAAATTGTAGTATTACAGTGTTTTTCGATGGATTGTTACATTCGCTCCTCATCCTCCGAAGGATGTGTCACTCCGCTCAGGCGCTTCCACAACAAAGTACTACAAAGAGAGTGTTCTAAATAGTAGAAATGTACTCTTCACAGTTGGAAGGTCAAAATCTGAGAGCAGACTGACCAGTCTGAGCCGGTACTACTTTAAGGATCCTAGAAAAGAATCTGTCCTCAATTTTGTCTGCTCCTGTGAGGGATCGTAGTTCCTTGATCCATGGTAGTAAAATTCTGTTTTCACATGGCATCCTCCTTACTAGTGGTGAGTCTGTTTCCAAATTTCTCCTATTTAAAAGGTCACCAGTCACACAGGATTCAGGACCTCTTCATTCCAGTGTGGCCTTATTTTAGCTAACGACATTTGCATGGACCCTAATTCCACATAAGGTCATATTCTGAATTAGTGGGTGTTATTATTCAACAGGAGAATTTGGAGTCAAGGGCACAGATTCAGCCCATAACAATGAGGAATGTACCTTTTAGCTAAAATGCATTTAATATTTTTGAAAAATTTTCTGAAACTCTGGAAAGTCAAAAATAACAAGGCAGGGAATCACTCTACTACAAATGAGTAATTCCCTCTATTTAACCAAATCCTTTATATCTCTCAGCCTGAAAAGTGGAACAACTCAGTTAAAAGTCTGAATCTTTTGAAAACGTCCATCAAGGTCAGCAATGTTGATCAGGGCATCTCACTATCCCTAGCACCAGATGACTGGGCTGGGACATTTTCCTTCAGCTCACACAGCACATCATTGCTACAGCGCCCTTTACTGTGCAGATGGGGAAACTGAGTTAAGAAAGACAGCTGTCAGTGGCAGGAGTGGGGCAAGGCCCCCCTATTCCCATTCTATCCACCTTGGGGGGCAGTCAGCTTTCTTCGGGTTGTCAGAAATCCATGAGGTGAATAGATCCCTCTGTCTTCTTTCCCTTCCTCTTTTCTTTCCTTTCTGGAGAAAAGAGACCCTTTTTAAGGTTTCAGTGACGTGAGCACAGAAGTACACCTTTTCCCACTTGTTCAGGAAAGAGGTGGCCCCTTGGTGTTGAGTTACACTGAGTTTGAGACCTATTCCTCCCCATATCATTATGATTTTGTGACGTGGGACTCTGGCAGTACTTCCCACTGCTTTTACTCAGTGGGGTTTGGCTCATTAGAGGTCCATTTCCAACAAAGATGTCTCAACTGCTATCTCTGCATGGAAAACGATGCTGGTGGATGGTTTTCTTGGAAATCGACTTTTGCATATGTCATCTTGGGATTTAGTTGAATTGAAAATGTACCCAATGCTCTTAATTTCTTCATTGAAATCTTTATCCTTTCAGGTATTTTGATGTAGTCATCACTGCCTTTCAGAAAGTTTGTTCTTCCTTTCTCCAATTGTTCATGTTTTCTAATACAAGGTTTTTAAATTGACTAATATTTTCCTGGATCTATATTTCCTCAGGAAAGTTCTCTTTAAAATTTTATTTTGTACCTTGTATCCTAAGCAGCCTATTTGCAAATCTTTTTTGCTCCTATCCAGGGGTTTCATATTGTACTTCTGCAGAGAGCTCCTAGGTAAATGAATAACCATCTTAGGTATCCTAACAGGCAGTACTGCAGAATGAATTCAGTGTAGAAGTGCAGTTCAATCTTGTCAGGCTCTCTGGCAATCACTATTTCTTCAGGCTTCTGTACTTCACCTATGAGGTAGCTGGATGAAGTTTAGTCCAGATATCTGTGTTACACTCTTTACAGTAGTAGCTCTTGTGTTTGGTGACAGCTAATTCTGGCCAGATTTTTAGCCTTGCTTGAGTTCTCTGTGGTTTCTTAGGAAGCATGGCTACACAGAAGCAACCTCATCCAAAGTTTTTTCCTTTTTGACTCCTTCTTCAAATTAAAAGACCAGTATTTTCTTCAGTCTGCTGGTTTTAGAACACTTCTGGAAAGTTCTAGAAACTGGTGGTTTTGCAAAAACAATAAAGAGGTCCTGTTTCATCTCCTCCTTCCTGTGCAGGAGTCATACTTTCTTGGTCATCAGATTAAACAGTCTTCACATTTCATTAGCACCATTTTTATGAGTGATTTCCCTCACTTTATTACCAGAAAACCACTTAACTTTGTCTATTATGAATCTGTGATGCTTCACAGTGTGCCCCAGATTACCTTAATATGATTAAAAATGTAGGAAATCTTCCTTAGGCCCTGTCAATTAGCAAATGCCCAGTTTGATAATATATGTTATTGTTGTTATTTTTATTCTGAGCAGAATTAATTTCCAAGATTATTACTAGTCTCATTTTGCCTTCTTGAAGTAGGGTTTCACTATGCAGTCCAGACTGGCCTTGAACTCACTTTTGTAGCCCAGATTGGCCTTGAACTTGCAGCAATCCTCCTGCTTCAGCCTCCGGAGTGCTGGGATTACAGGCATGAGCCATCATGCCCAGCCACTGGTCTCGTTTTGTAGATAGATAAAATGGGTATCATAAATCAGCCGTAAGTACCCAACCCCTCTATTAATTTCAGCTTCTTTATTTTTGATGAAATATGAAATATCTGGAATGCGGATTTTCCTCCCTTTGGATAATGAACTAGATTTCATGATGATTTGATAAAGGTGAGACGACAAAGGGTTGGTAATTATTAGAACCAGTAAGTCATTTTCTTAGATATTTGTCTAGAAGATAAAAGCATTCGCTACTGAAATGAATATACTTCCTCCCAGAGCAACATTAAATTGTATTAGACTTGAACATGATTTCCCAAGTGAGGGAAACCAAAATGCTTTCTGATTTGCACTCAGGGAGATAAATGTGTTTCCACACACATATGTCTTTTCTCCCAAGACAAATATAGGGAGACAAAAGGATCCCCCGTCAAAAATAAGAATTAAAGGCAGGAAATGTTCCCCTAAACCATTGTCCTGGCTAGTGTTCCCCATTTGGAGAACTCGAAGTCATTGGCTGGAGTCAGGCAGGGAGACAGGACTGCGGCTCTCCTGGTGGCCTCATCGATGTGTATCTTCAGGCTATTTATCTCCGAGACACAAGAGTTTTCTCATCTGTGCAATGGGACTGTAATATCCATCAGGTGTAAACCAAATAACGTGTATGAGGCATGTTTGAGTAAGTTTCTCTCCCAAGAAATCCCTGCCCTATGTTCAACAGGTCTGCGGTTTGGAGTTTAGCAACTCCTGTCTCTAGACACACACACACACACACACACACACACACACACACACACACACCGTGAGGACACAGGGGCCAGCCCAGAGTCCCTGCAAAAGCCCCTGCCACAGCTCAGGGCAGGAGAAGACAGCTAGAGGCTGGAGGTCAGAGCGCCCTCTGCCCAGCCCTCCGGCCCCGGGACTCTCCTTTCTGCTGGGTGTACGCGGTCCCCGCTTCCGGGCGCGTTGAGTTGGGACCTCCGGGAGCCACCCTGCCAGACTAGCGGCAATGCCTGGCGGGCGAATCTCTGAACCTTGATTCGAAAGACGCAGCAGTGCATCTGCCTCCTGCCGTGGTCGGCTGGGGTGGCGTGGGTCTGGGGGCTCTCAGAGGTGGCTCGGGGCTTAAGAGGCATGGGTCTGGGGGTGTAGCAGAGGTGGCAAGAGAGGGCAGACCCTGTCTCTGCGTGCTCCTTCCCGCTCCCCAGCCCTCGGTTGCTAGGCAGTTTCTATGGCAGCCGCATCCTCAGACTCAACTTTCACCCTCATTTAAAGCCAATTAAGGTAAAATAGTGGGGGGGGGGGCGGGGAGCAGTCGACGCGGGAGTCAGGAGCTTCAGGCTGCGGGGAGCACCTATCCCAGACCGGCGCAGGCGTCCTCGGCAGCAGGTTACCTCCTCCTCTTCCACCTTCTCCGCCTCCTCCTCCTCCTGCTGCTGCAGCCCCGGCAGGACCAACGGGAGAGGAGCAGCCACACTGAGACTCGTGGAGGGACCCTGCCCAGCTCCCAGAGGGCCGCCTGACTCGGCCCACTGCTCCCTGCCAGCTCCGAGGTGCGCGGCTTCCAGCGTCTGCTCACCGTTCCTTTCTCGGGCTGCTCGGTCCGGGTCGCTTATTTTTATTTTTTATTTTTTGCTTTCTATCAGTCCTTGATCAGAGGAAAGGAAAGTTTTTAAAAATGCCGATTGCACAGTTGCTGGAACTATGGAAAAAGATAGAGGTGGAGCCCATGGAAATAGAGGTGAGTACAGAGAAAGGGTGAATGCACTTTTTCCTAGTATCCTGAAAAATCCCGACTGGCAAATGGACTGATACTTGATGTAACAAATTAAGGTTTATTGAGTGACTATTCCATGTCCGAGACTCGGATATTCAACGTGCATAGATGTCTGTGTTATATATACATACGTAAACCTTATCTACACGTGTACCCATGTGCCACTGTGTGTGATGTAAACAGGTAAATGAGATCAATAGGAGAAAAATGCTGCGCTTAAGCCATCCTTCAGGATGCTTCTTACCGTGTGTGTGCTCCTGTGTCTCCAAATGAATCTGCATCAGTTTATGGTTCCTTCAACAAGTGACTTCAAATTGTAGACCTCCATTTGCTGCAATGAGAGCGAAAGGCCCATAAGGAGACCTCTGTCAGAACAGAGGACCAAGGCAGAGTCGTTCTAAAAGGATACATTTTTAGATAAAGAGGGACAACTAGGGAGAAAGAAATGAGATGCAAATCTTAGGAACGCATCCCAGGACTGCCAAAGTGCAGGAGACATTGCTGACATTAGACTCCAAGGAAAAGGAAACCTCTGTTCCAAGGAATTTTATTTCCTCCCTTTGAATTAAACATGACCAACACACATTGATTTCTGAGAGTTTTCTCAAAGTAATTAACAGCTATTAAAATTTTAGATTTCCTGTGCTTTGTTGATAGCAGTTCAAGTTGCATTTAAAAATTGTTAATTTTAATAACTTTCTAAATCTCCTGAAAATCCAAGCTGTAATTTCTGCCTCATCCCCTATACCCAGTGTCATACTTGTAATAAATTCATTGCTATTTTAAACTGTAGTTATCTTTACATATTTGTAGTGTTTATTGTGTTATTCACATAACATCATTTTAAACTGAATGAGATTCTTATTTAGAAGGGAATTTATGTAATATTGCATATTTAATACTTTTGTGGGCATCCAAACTAAGTTGATAATCCTTGAAATAAGCATAGGTGTTTAACAGGGTTGTCGAGACCAGCATAGACATCAAGCCTATTTTTTAGCTGGAACAGTCTGGAGATTGAGGAGGGAGCACCAGGCTCTGTTGCTATTGGTTATTCTGTTTGTATGCGGTGCTCTCTGTGAGTTGAAAGCAAACATTAGTCACAGCCATTCACCTCAGGGGTTACCAAGTCCTTTTTTTTTTTTTTTTTGAGAGATTTGATTTTTCTAAAAATTGAATTAATCAATGAACAAATGATTCTGGCAGAAGTTCTTTTTGTATCTCCTGGAGCCTCTTTAAGTGGTGGGGAGGGATGCTTAACTGTGAGGTCCAGGACCCAAAGCTCCTTTCAGGGAGTACTGGACTGGGCTGGACTGGGCAGGGCAGGGCTAGTGGGAAGGAAGGAGGCTTTGCAGGCCTTTCCTATCTGAATTTTGGACTTGATAGTGTGTCCAGGGACAGGCCCCTACGAGCAGCTTGAGATTTAAATATTTCTCAAGTTAATTGAAAACGGAGCAGCCACAAACAGATTCATATTATAAAAATATTTCCTCACCCTGGAAAGCTCTTGCAAATTCAAAGAACTGGAAGCAAAGTCAATGATATCCAAACTGTGCTGTGGCCAGTGAGAGGGGAGATTATGGATGTTCTTTTGATTGAGCTATGTAAACCCCACATAGGAAATTTGGGTGAATTAGTTTCTGAAGCACAAGTTGCTTCCTTTATGTTCTTGGGTGAGATCTTTATGATGGAATTCATAGTTATTTGGAGCCAGAAAACCTAAATTCTTTCCACAGAGAGATCAACATTGACTGCTAGGTATTTCAAGTTCCCAAAGAAGCTTCCGAATCCTCAAAAATGTGAAATCCATGTTCTTTGGACCACTTAGGTCAATCTCACTCTTGTTTTGCCCATTTCATCTATGGCATTAACACCATTTGCATACCAAGGAAGTAAGCAAATCAAAGTGGAGCACAGGTAGTCTCTGGGCTCTGAATTAAATATTCTATGATCCTTTTGTGGAGAGCATGCATGCTTTTTCTTATACTAACATCTGCTGTGAGGTTTTAGTTGTGATGATTGTCTTTACACAAATTTAGCACAATTGATTGTTCCAGGGAATCCTTTCACTTCAACAGCTTCTTCCTGTTGCTTCTTCTCCATCCATTTCTTTTTCTTCATAATCTGAGAGAAAAGAGGGTCTAAAGCCCACTGAACTACAATACTGAAAATTCTTCATAAGACATCATCCAGCTTTGACATGCAGACCAGGGAAAATCCATTTGACTGTCTACAGAAAGTAATTATGGTGTTATGAATTGTTTGAGATATCTTGGATGATATTTTACCCATAGATGAAATGTCCAGACAAGGGAATGTGCATACTAATTAAAACCTGGGATCTCCAGAACATGCCTGAAGAATCTAGCTAGAAAGAGAACCATGTAAGATTTTGTGAATCATGTTTTAGCACATTAAAGACACATCTCAGGAGCAGGACTTTCTGTTGTGACTTTCAGCAGGGTCACAGTGGCCAAGGGCACACTTTAGAGAGAAAGTGAGAAAAGATGAGTAAGACCAGTGCGCAGACCAGCCCAGAGGGTCTGGTTGACCTGTTTTATTTGTGTTCTTTCTGAAGAGCAAGCATGATTTGTACTTGTGGGCTGTCACAATGTATTAAAGAAAGGAAAAGTTCCCATTTTCAAGCAGCGCAGATCAAATATGATTCCCCGATGACTCATAGCCAAAAAGCATAATGACTATTGTCTCATAGCTACTAGGTTAAAAGTAGTGATAATGACAGTAGTAACTTGGAGCAACTATAGCACAACAGATCCTATGCAAACAAGAGAACATGCTAATTAAAATCTGGTACCTACAGAAAATCCCTTGGTGGGTATTATTGTATTAAATTCACCCTACATCTTAAGGTGATAGGTGCTGTTACTTTCCTGGTTTTCAATCTAACAGAACTGAGGCCCCGTTAAAGTAGTTCACCCCAAGTCACTAAGTAGCAAGCAGAGACCTAATCCTGGGTCCTCCTATTCAAGCTGTGTGCAATATAGATACTTTGGTTTATGTCTATAGATGCCAGAATCTTTACTCTATGACTTAAAAAATTCTTCCAGCACTAACCTGACATTCCAGACAGGAGTGGCTACAAATGCCCTCACTCTCTCCTGTGTCCATCCTAGCTGTGTCCATCCTAGTGTCACACAAGCCCACATCCTGGTAGGTAGGAGATTGTGTATAAATGTCCTTGCTCACCTTCAACTGTGCTACAAGTTGTATACACTTCACTGATTTGGTGATTTGTGACTTTAGATCAAAAAAATCATTGCCTTTTTGCCACCTATTAAAGGATCTGTCTCTGGCATGAAGTATCACAAAGTTGTAAGCAAATTCAGGTGGAAAAGAGCCACAGTGCAGTTCCCATGTCCTCCCAAGCCAACGCTGAGTATTTAATTAGTATTTCTTTGCACTGATTGAGGCTCTTTGCACTGGATGAGGCTCTTTGGAATAACCTTGCTTGCTAATTATCCTTCACATGTGTCTTTGTTGTTAGACCACTGAGGAGGAGCTCAGCCTGGATGCAGAACCCACCACCGAAGACGTCGTGGAAGAAGTAACTTTATGTGTTTTATTATGGTCTGGTTGTTTGGAGGCAGCAGGCCCCATAGGTAGAAAAGAGGGAAGAAATGGAAGTTTGAAATTAATAGCCCACTGGTGGTTATTTTAGTGAAATGTGTTGGTATATATACACAAATACAGGTATGCAGATGTGCACACATACATCATTTGTTATCTTGAGTAATTTCCCAGAGAAGGAATGGTTACAACACAGGAAGAGGAATCTTAAGCTAAGATGAAGCTCCTGCTCCTCTGTTTTTAGAAGGGCAACAGTGTGTGATAGGTTGGTTACTCAGGGTAGGCAGGAAGAACACATAGTAGAAGCTAGAAACAACAAATGAGTACCACTGCTGGGAGTTTCTCCTAGAAGCAGCTATTACACAAGATCTATGAGCATTAAAGTGGATGATGGGATTCCTGAAGGAAGCTGGCAGGCCATGATTTGAGTGAGGACAGTTGAGGAAGGGTGGCTGAGAAGCCAAGGAGAAAAGGGTACAGGAAAGGTAAGGGGGAAAGAGGAGCAGAAGGGTGGGGGAAGGATAATGTCTTGAGGTGGAAATGACATGTAGAGGAAGGAAGAGTTCAGTGGTTGCTGGCTGTGCATCTGTCCCTTGTCATGCCACAGAGGAGCATGCTCCTAACCAGAAGGCAAAAACTTGCCTGGGATTTCAATAAAGGCAGCACTGGCATCATAAAGGATGAGTTAGTGATAACAGCATATTTCTGAAGGAGATGCAGGGCATTAAATAGCTAAGTTCCGAAGCTGAGCTGCAGCTGGGATGAGCAATTGCAGTTAGCAGTCGTATTTCTATCATTATAAAGGACATTCTCTCCAAGATCATCAGCACAGCTAACATGATTTAGCAACCTCAGGCTGCTGAACTGTGTACCACTGGGAACCACAGAAGTTAAGTGTGCTAGTCTGTTGACTTTTAAAAATAGCCGCAAAATGTGGTAACCTGGGAAGGCAAGATTGATGGATGTTACTGGCCTCATATAGTGGTCTGTTTGGGTGCTGAAAACTGCATTTTATTTATATCTAGACCCATACACAACGTGAACATGTAAGCCCAATGCTATCAGATCTTACAATCAGATGACATAGTATATTGGTTAAATAAGGGAAAGTGCCATTAAGCTGCCTCATCTTCAGCTGGCTGCCGTTCAGTTCTGTGCTTCCATTGCCGGTCAGGGAGTTTGGCACTGAGCTGTTTCCCCAGCGTGGCAGTGATTTTGCTGCAGTCTTGAGCAGAGCATTTGACTTGACTGTATGTGTTGGCACTCTATGGAGAGAAAGTAGTCATATCTCTGCTCATGCCAGTGCCACAGAGGTCAGAAAGACACCGGAACCAATGCCTTTCCCCAAAAAATAGATACTCAGCTCAAAACTGCACAGTTTTAGGGCAAAGAGGTAAGGTGTACCCTTTGCACAGAGTAATGGAGCTCACAATGTCAGCCATTATTTTCAAGAACACTTTTCTAGGCTTTGGTAGAAACTTAATTTCTGGGAGAAGCTATAGAATATTTACTGTGGGGAGATTACCCAACAGTAATTTAGCAATTGGCTTCAGGGACAGACTTTATAGCACTAAGCTAAAATATGTGTGTAGACCATTATCACTTTATGGGCTCCAACTGAGCAACAAAATTGGGTAACATGATGTCTCAGTTCATTTGGGCTGATATAACAAAATAGCAGAAGCTGAGTGGCTTATCAGCAATGAATATTTATTTCTTGCAGTTCTGGAGGCTGGAAGCCCAAGATCAAGGCGCTGGTAAATTCAGTGCTTCATGACAAGTTGTTTCCTAGTCACAGGCTGCATCTTCTATGTCCCCCCTTGGCATTAGTGACCAATGACTTGTCTTGGCTGCTGCTGATTCTTCTTCTTCTTCTTCTCCTTCTACTTCTTCTTCTTCTTCTTCTTCTTCTTCTTCGTCTTCGTCTTCGTCTTTGTCTTCTTCGTCTTCTTTGTCTTCTTCTCTTGAGACAGGGTTTCACTATTCAGTTCAAGCTGGCCTCGAGCTCACTTTGTAGCCCAGGCTGGTTTGAAACTTACTACGATCCTCCTGCCTCAGCCTCCAAACTTCTGGGATTACAGGCATGTGCCCCCTTGCCCAGCTTGGCTTCATTTAATAAGGGTATTGATCTGGTTCTACTCTCATAACCTAATCAGCCCCTAAAGACCTCTCTTCCTAATACCATCAACTTCGGGTTTGTGATTCAACAAATTAACTTTTTGAGAGAACAGACTTTCAGAGCATAACACATGATAAAGCTCACAGGTACTTAATCTACTAATAGAAAATTTAAAATTCATTAACAGTATTTATTTCCTAAGACCTCCTAGTCTCCTGTTGTATTACACCAACATTTTTTGTAGAAATCTAGATGTGAGCCTATTATAATGATGTGATAAAAACAGCTGGCCTCTTTAAAAGGTATTTTTGAAAATGAAATATGAAATTGTAGAAAGTTTTATTTCCTGATGATTATGTCATCAGAATGATAGAAAATCAGTGTATTTTAATTCCTAATAAAGGAAGAAAGTGCCAAAACATGTTAGCAATATTTCACAGGATGATAATATTATTTAGATATCTTCATAGTATTTGTAGGGCTAATGATACTATATTGGAGAAAATTACTTGTCCTTGATGTTTCCGATAGATGATGCAGAAACATCTTTCCACACCTTTCCAACCTGGCCACATGTGAATATCACTCTGGTCTCCTGTGCCGGCGTCCAGTGTTTATTATGGTAAAGTTATTCTCCATGCATCCTCCTTGGCTTTCCGAGTAGTTGATTTTCAAACTCTTCTGTAGCTGAAGCATTGTGGCTGAGATAAAACAGGAAAATCTGATGACCACTGAACTGACTATAAAATGCTCAGACCTTTTACCATCTTGAACATGTGTAATAATTAAACAGTCATTTTTATTTAGGAAGAAAATCATTCAAATTATAACCTGTGGGCCAAATACCAGCCTCAACATTGAAAGAGAAAAAGCTAAGAACAACTTATGTGGAAGAGTGCAGGAGGGACATTAGAATTATTCTAATTCTAATTACTTTGTAATTACCTTAATCAACGTGGCCTTCTTGTATACGTGTATGTCGGGGGTTGTTTTTCTTACTTTTTAAACTGTAGAACACGTTTGGAATATTTTATGCACAACTATTTTGGCATGTGTTTCCTGTCTGGTTGTGTCTCAATTTTATGATTCTGTCAACTTCTGGGAAAAAGTACTTTGATGTAAAAATGAGAGAATAAGTCTGAGAGTTAATGCCACATATTTTTTTCTTCAGTACTGTTGTAAGAATTCCTCTCTCAAGAAGCCAGGATCAGTGTGGGAGAGTTTGAGATATGAATTGCCGGGAGGCTAGACTTAGTTTGATTTCATTTGACATGAATGAAGTAGTCACCTTTATATTCTAAACAGTATGCAAAAGGCAGCAGACTCCATTAGGAAATACCTCTTTAAGGGATTTGTTACAGGGGGCTCAGAACACAGATAGCTCATAGATATAGAAGGAAAATCTAGAAGCAAAATTTATTCTATGAATTTTGATGTAGCTCCTGCTGTGTGCAGCTTTGGGATGCTCCTGTTTGCTGTTTTTTTGCAGATTTTTTGCATAGTAAAGCAAACTGTAATGCCGGGAAGTTATGTATCTAAGCAGTTTAAAGTTTAATGCAGACAACAAATGTGTCATTTGGCTTGGATATTGTTGTGCTAAGCTAGGGCAGCAAGAAGATCCCAGGTGACCACGGTGCAGCCTTGTCCTGCACGGTTGAATGAATTTATCATGGGTCCAGAGGCAGCTGCCGCCTGGTTGCCTGGGAAACCCACTTGCACTGTGTGCCAAGCACACCCAGGGCAGACTCCTCACTGCACTGACAGTGCATGAAGGTTGTACATCCATGTAAGGATGGTACAATGTGGTACTAGCCTAGATGACAGTATCCATTTGGCCTCCTTGGAGACTCTGGGCAATGAGGTTGGAGTGAAGAATTGTCATAGTGGAGTTAGGAGAGCCAGTGTCCAGTGGCCTTGGGCCAGGAGATGACTTAACTTGCCCATTTCCATGATGCAGATGCCAAATCTCCTACCTGCTGGCCAACACTAGACTCCTGGAATTATTTTTCATCTTCAGTCCCAAAGTATTCTGAGATGCATAGGCAGCTTAGGTAAGCTTTCATTTCACAGAAAACCTCTGAAAACATTGAAATTCATATTTCTTAAAGAGCTTAGGTTTCAGGGTTTTGTTAATTAGACGAATTTCTTATTTATTTAACTTTAGAAAACCAGATTCAAGAAGGTGTTAAAATATTAGCACATTTTTACTTTATTTGTTATGACTATGGGACATTTTCACTCCTTTCCCTATTCTGATGACAGAACAGGAAGCATCTGCTTGGTGAGAAGTGGCACTTTGGGTGGCAGCCATCATTCAGCTAGGGAGAGTTGGAGGGGCCCTGGACTCGGCTGCCAGAGGACAGCTCTCTGAGCCAACAAGGACATGATCTCAGCAGCACAGAGACAGGGGAGGGACCCTTGCACATACAGCCTTTCTCAGGATGTCAGCAGGGTCCGTTGGCAGCTTCAGACGATCTTCTGAGTACTTGTCACTGTAGTCTCCTTGAGTGACCAGTTTCCTGATTTCCAACCAGTCATAGATTGGTGCCTGATCTCTCCACTCAGTAGAGAAGTGAGGGAGGATGGTAAAGGAAGAGACTGATGGAAACACATAGAGCTCCTGAAGGAGAGGGCAAGCCAACAGTGTCATCAGAGCCCTGGACTGAAGACATGGTACCTGCCGAATGTCACCTAGGTCCAGCTGAGCCACCTATGTAGCACTCGTAGTGGCAGTGCATCATCTCTCCTAATTCTGAGAGATAGAAGGAGATTGGCTGAGTCCCTTAACAAAGAAGAAGGAAAAGAACAAAAAGAAAAAACAATTTGAACTGGTTTGAATAGAAATGAGACAAGATGAATAATGAAGCCTAGGAACTAATAGAACAATTAAGAACAATGCAATTAGAGCTTAAAAGAGATAGTTAATAGTTTTGAAAGAAGATTAAGAAAGAAATCTTCCAAGCTTTTCTTCTTATTGTATATGATCTGTATTTTTCAGACAATGATGGCATCTCTAGAAGCTAGTGCTATCCCAGTCACAATGACTGCCATCCCTTTATGTTTTTCTCACTGTTTTTCTGTCCAGCAGACCAGAATTACTTTAATCTTCACAGAGATTTTAGAAAAAGCTAGTGTAAAAATATTGCCTTTTGGAAAAATGAAAATGTGGCCAAGGATACCCTATATGTGTTTAAACACACAAGGACAGGTACTACAGCATTGATTCCATGGAATGTTAGCATCTATTGAGGCAGAAATGAAGGATGTGTGATTTTGCAACAAAAATTGGTGCAGCATGGTATTTGATGTGTAAGTGGCAATTGTTTGCATGAATCCTCAGAAGACATGGAGTATGGCTTTTGTCTTGTAGATATGTGTTCTTTGGGTCATTTCTTTCTTGCTTGAATGTCCTTCATCAGCAAGGACATGTAGGAATGCTTTATAGCTCTGTTTAGTCCTGACATCCTCATCATTTACCATCTGCAGCAGAGTCAGGGGTTACACGACTTCCAGGATACTTTGTCAGTCTGTAAGGAGATCTTTCAGCCACTGAGAACAGGGCTGGAACTCCAGTTCCAGCGTGTACTTTGCCTGTAGGGGAGCCGCGCACCGTCCTCATCTCATATGCAGCTGGGCACCAGCAAGGACCAGAGCAGTCTCATCCTTGGGCAGTACAGGAGCCGGTTCTGTGGTCTCTAGGGAAATGGTGCTGTGTCTGTCACAGCCAAGGCTCTTCTGCATTGCTGAAATGCAAAGCACGGTGCTTTCTCAGAGCTTCCCTCTTTCCGGCTGGCATAACTTGCTGACTATGGTAGCAAACCCACAGATAAGCGAATTTCAAACAATGTATTCTTTGTATAGAATTTAATTGCCCCTAACACATTTGAGGTTTGAGGTAGACTTTTGGAAGATGGAATGTAGGCAGGGGTCACACACAATGACTCAGCCTTCACTCTGCTTCGGCCTTAAAATAATGTGGCAGGTGTCTCTGGAACACTGAGGCGGGTGGCTGTGTTGTTTGTCACCTTTTTCCATACCACATATGTGACAGGCACGTGTTGTCACTGCAAACCTCGCTTGTGGTTGCTTTTCAAGGCAAGACACTGCTGCCTGAAGTGAAGCCATTCCGGGAGAGTGATAGGGCCCAGGGGAGACTGACATGGTCCTTGTTGAGGCTCAGCTAATGCCAAGCTCATGCGTGGCTCACAAGACTCCCACCTCAACCAGTCAGGGTGGTACATGCCTGTTATCACAGTACTTGGGCTGAAGCCCGTGGATTTAAAGTTCCAGCCATTTGGGAAACTTGGTGACTTAGTGATACCCTGTGTGAAAATAAAATAATAATGATAATAATAATAATAAAAAGGTCTGGTGATACAGTTCAGTGTGAAGGCCCTGGGTTCAATCCCCAGCAACACAAAAATAAAAACAGACTCCTTTCCAAAATATCCTCTTCTCTCTTCAAATTAGAAAATTAAAAAATTATGTATATGTATATATATATATATATATATATATATATATATATATACATACATACATATACACACAGCTTTATCTGGTGATGCTTTTGAAAATTATCATTCCTTCCATTTTAGCTCATATATCTATCTCAGGTGGGTGAATTGCCAGGATTACAAATCTTACTTATATTTCATCAATCTAAAATGGGTAATTTACTTAATTTTGATAGAAGAGGATGTATACACATTTAAGTGAAATTTTCTTCCATAGATAATGCTATTTTGGGGTAAGATGCAAGGTGTCAGTTAGATGCAAGGTATGTGTAGTTTATTACTATTAGAATCTTTGAAGTAATAAAAGGGAAGGTGATGCAAAAATACTTGCCCTCCTAACATGCATGTAGCTGGAGCTGGGTGTAGACTTCACAATCTGTGTGAGTCATAAAAAATCTTTAGGGAATGATGAAAACATATTTTTTCTAGGATGCAGTACCAAAACATCTCACGATGCCAACCACACACAGAGCAGCCAGCCAGCTCTATGGAGGGTGCTGTTGCCCCAGTGCTCTCTCGGAGGGTTCCATGGGGATACCAGGAAGAGGCTTCCACTCTCTTGGTCCCAAGACTTCACCACTTTCTGCCTTGTGTTGTGGGGGATGGGCAGACTAGACATGAATGATGGTAACAGATACAGCAGGAGGAGTCTAGGCTTCAAGGTGGAGCTCCATAAACACACTGCATCTCTGTGTTAGACAGGCATTGTGCTAGGCACATGGCTCCTGTTTTTCAGGGCTCAGTCTATTTGGGGCTTCAGACATACAATTTTATGCTTCCAAATTCATAGGTAAATATAAAAAAAGAGGACCATTTCCACTTCTTTTCTGTTTTTTTTTTCTCTTTAGTGTATGCAATATGTGACACATAGTATACTCATTTTGGGAAATTGGCATATGAATATAATACATCTAGATAATTTCTATCTTTTTACCCTGACTTCCTCTGCCTCCTCCTCCTCCTAATCCATTGCTTGTCTCCAAAATATCTGTTTTCTTGTTTTCTTTCTGTGTCTGACTTATTTCACTTAACATTATAGTTTTAAGTTCTATCTGTTTTCCTGCAAATGAGATAATTTAATTCTTTGTTATTGCTGTGTAGTATTTCATTGTGTCTACATACCTCATTTTCTTTATTCATTTGTCTGTTGATGGGCATCTAGGGTATTTCCAGAATTTAGTTATTATAAATTTTGCTCTTATAAGCACAGATATATGTGTATTACCATAATATGATGTTTTTAACTCTTTCAAGTACATATCCAGGACAAGTATAGTTGGGTCAAATAGAATTTCTATTTTTAGTTTCTTGAGAAATCTCCATGCTGATTTCCATGGTGGTTGTGGTATTTTACATTCATACCAGCAAGGCAAAAGGGTTCCTTTTATTTTTGGCCACATCCTTACCAAAATTTGTTGTTTTTAAATTTTAACTAGCCATTCTGAATGGAGTAAGAAGGCATCTCAGTGTTACTTTGATTTCCTTAATGTCTACAGATGATGACCATTTTTTTTTTCATGTACTTTTTGGTCATTTATATTCTTCTTTTGAGAGGTGTCTATTCATATTTTGATTGGGTCATTCATTTGGGGGTTAATTTTTGTTGAGTCCTTTATATCTTCTAGATATTAGCCCTCTGTTAGAACACTGGCTGACAAAAATTTTATCCCATTCTGAAGGTTATCCTTTTGTTTTTTTGATGGACTGATTTGCTGTGCCAAAGTTTTTAAGTTGATGTAATCCCATTTGTTGACTGTTGATATTATTTCCTGTGCTGTTGGAATTTTGTTCAGGAAGTTCTTGTCTATGCTTATGGCTCCAAATATTTCCTTCTAGCACTTTCAGCTTCTGTTTTTATACTTAGGTCTTTGATCCATTTTGATTTGATTTGAGTACAAGGTAAGAGATATGGATTTAGTTTCAATCTTCCACATGTGGATTACCAGGTTTTTTTAGCATCATATGTCAAAGAGGCTATTTTTTTCTCCAATATTTTTGGATATTTTTGTGTTTGGGATTTTCATGTATTTTGAGGCCCTTTTTCAAAATCAGATTGCCAGAGGTGCCTTGGGTTGCTTCTGTGTCCTCTGTTCTATTCTGTTGATCTGCATGTCTATTTTTATGTTAATATCATGCTGTTTTTATTACTATAGTTTCATAATATACATAATATTGTTTGAAATCCAGTATTGTGATACCTCCCTCTTTGCTCCTTTACTCAGGATTGTTTTAGCTATTCATTGTCAATTCCAGTTCTCTAAGAACTTTATGATTGTTTGTTCTGGTTCTATGAAGAATGGTATTAGTATTTCATTAGGGAGTGCATTAAATCTCTAGTTCACTTTTGGTAATATGGCCATTTAAAAATATTAGTCTGTATCTTTCCATTTTTTAATGTTTTGTTAAATTTATTTTTTCAGAGCTCTGTAGTTTTCATTATAGAATTTTAAAAAAGCTTTTTGGTTAGGTTGTTTCTTAGATATTTAATTTTTTGGAACGATCATAAATGAAATTATTTTCCTAATTTCTTTCTCTCTGTGTTCATTGTTGATGTACAGGAATGGTACTGACTTTTGTGTGTGGATTTTATATCCACTCTGCTGAATTTTTTTTGTTCTGTTTTCTGGAAGAGCTTTTTCAGCCTTTTATTTTCAGACATATCTTTCATTCTTCTATTTAGTCTTCTGTTCTTTTTCATTTTCAGTCTTCTAATTTTTAGTTTGTTATTTCAATCATTAGCAAATAGATAATTTGGCTTCTTCCTTTGCTAATCATATCCGTTTTATTTCTTTTTTTTGCCTGATTACTCTGGCTAGAGTTTTGAGCATTATATTGAACAAAAGTGGTGAGAGTAAACACTTTTTTTCTCATTCCAGATATTATAGGAAATGCTTTCTATTTTCTCCATTTGGTATGGTGTTTGCTGTGGATTTGTCATATATGGCTTTTATTAGTTTGGGGTTAGGTCCTTCTATCAGGGTTTTTTCATCAAGGTTTTTTAAAATCATGATTTTTATTAAAGAATTTATTTGCACTTATTGAGATGATCATGTTATTTTTATTCTTGAAACTATTTAAGCAAGTGTGCTATATTTATTGGTGTGTATATATTGAACCATCCTTTTATTCCTGCAGTGAAACTGACTTGGTCATAGTGGATGATCTTTTCTAATGAGTTGTTAAATTCTCTTTGAAAGTATCTTGTTGGGAATTTGTTCACCAAGGATGTTGGTCTGTGATTTTTGTTTTTGTTGTGTCCTTATTTGTTTTTGGTATCAGGATAATGTCATCCATCTTCATGGAAAGAGTTGGGAAGCATTTCATCTTCTTCAATTACATCTAGAAGTTTGATGAATATTAGCATTATTTCTTCTCTAAAGTTCTGGGGAAATTTAATAGCAAATCATCAGACACTGGGCTTTTCTTAGTTGGTACAGTTTTTCTTATTTCATTAATTTCATTACTTGTTATTGATCATTTCAGGGTTTTTATATGTTTTTGGTTCAATTTTGGTAACTTACATGTTTCAAGAAATTTACTCATTTCTATATCTTCCAATTTATTGGAATATATGTTTTTAGTACAGTTTCTTATAATCTTCTGAATTTCAGTGATGTCTGTTTTACTTTTGCACTTTTATTGATGTAGGTCTTCTTTTTTTAAGTTGGGCTATGGGTTTATCAATCCTATTTATCCTTTCAAAGAAACAACTTTTCAATTTCTTAGAATTGTTTTAGTTCAGTTTTGTCCATTTCTGTGATGATCTTTATAATTTCTTTCCTTCCATTAGTTTTAAATTTGTATTGTTATTGTTTTCCCAACAATTTGAGATGCATCATTAATTTATTTTTTTGGTATTTCTCTGTTTTTCTCATACAGGCACTCATAGATATCAACCTGTCTGTTAGAACTGTTTTTATTGTGTCCCATAGATTCTATTTTCATGATCTTGTGATTTCTAGAAAATTTTAAAATTTATTCCCTGATTTCTAATCATTCAATAGTGTATTATTTAATCCCCATGTCTTTGTGTAGTGTCTGTTGCTATTGGTTTCTAGTTTCATTCTGTATTGTGAATGAAGATAGGATGCAAGATATAATTTCAATTCTTTTTCATTTATTGATATATGCTATAAGGACTAACACATAGTCTATCTTGGAGAAAGCTCCATGGGCTGCTTGAAAGAATGTGTGATCTGAAATTTTTGGCTGAAACACTCTGTAGATATCTGTTTGATTCATTTGTTCTATGATGTAGTTTAATGCTGGTATTTGTTGATTGTTTGTTTGTGTGTGTGTGTGTGTGGTTTTTTTGGGCCCATTTGTGAGAGTAGGATATTGGAGTCTCCCTCTATGGTGTCTATCTATCCTTTTATGTCAGGTAGTTTTCGTTTTGTAAAATTGGGTGCACTGATGATGGTGCATATTTACAATTGTTGTCTGTTCTTGGTGAATTCTTTCCTTTACCAATATGTAGTAACCTTATTTGTCTCTTCTGACCAATTTTGGTTTGAAGCCAACCTTGTCATATTTAAGTGTGGCTATTCCTATTTGCTTTGGTCTCTACTTTCTTGGAGTATTATATTCTATTTTTTAACTTTTAGTCTGTGAATGGCTTTGTGGATAAGGTATGTCTATTCTAGATAATATATTATCAAATATTATTTTTTGATCCAAACAACCGGATTGTATTTTTGATTTGAAAGTTAAGATCATTTATACTGAATGTCATTATTGAAACATATGTGATGGTTCCATTACTATTATTGTTTTCCAGCACTTGCTTCCTTTCTGTTTTCCTCTCGTTTAATTACTTCCTAGTGAGACTTACAATTTCTCTTCAGTTTTTGGATTGTGTTGTCCTTCTAGTCTCTGTTTAGGGTTCCATTAAGTATTTTCAGTGCTGGTTTGGTAGTATGAATTTCTTTAGTTTATCTTTACTATGGAAAGTCTCTATTTATCCTTAAATTTTGAGTGATAACTTTTTAAGATATAGTAATCTGGGTTAGCAATTATTTTCTTTCAGAGCTTGAAAAACTCTCCTGGCTTCTTGTTTTAAAGGAATGTCTCAATATGCAGCTCTGGCTTGTGCTTGCACAAGCTTGGCACTATGCTTGTGCTTGAACTCACTATGTAGCTGAGGCTGACTTCAAACTCATGTCAATCCTCCTGCCTCAGCCTCCCAAGTGCTAGGATTATAAGCATACTCAGCTTCTGGCTTTTAAGGTTAGGAAATCTGCTGTTATTCTGATAGGCTGGCCTAGGACTTTTGTAGCATCTCTCTAATAACTTTTAGTAGTTTGTCTTTTTTCTGAGTTTCTGGGATTGTGACTATGAATATCATGGAGAGGTTTCCTTTTTTTCTGGTTGTGTCTATTTAGGGTTCTAATTTTTTCTTTCTTTTTTGGCATCTATCTAGATTTTGGAAATTGTCTACAATAATTTCTGTGAATAAAATATTTATACTTCCTACTTTCTGCCTCTGCCTCCTTATCAAGTCAAATGATCCCAAAATTTGTTCTTTTAGAATTGTCTAGGAGCCCTCTTCATCTTTTGATTGTCTCCTGTTGCTGTCTTCATTGTTACTGACCACATAATGATCACATTCATTATAGGGAAATTTGTACCTGTGGATGGTATAACTTGATTCATTTACTGAATGAGGTTTTGTATCCTGTACTTTTTCCTTGGCTCATTCAGCTGCTTATTTTTCTCTTATTTGCTCTCTAATAATTTTAACTATTGGTTTTTTAGTACTTTGGAATTTCATCTATCTCCATGTCTGTGGGATCAGCTTTTGTGCAGTTATACATATTTGGATGTATTGTCTTGCTTTGTTTTCTCATGTTTTCATGCTAAAGTTTACAGAACTGTTGGTGGAGACAAGTGTACTGCTACTGTGGCGATCTCTTTAGTGGGTGAGTTTATCCCTGTGATGTGCCCTTATCTTTGGGTATGATTCTATGTGAGGCATCCAGTCACCCTATTCAGAGTATTATGTTCCGTCTCTAGCACTACATTGTAAGGAGAGTAGTATATTCCCAAGAACCAATCATATATCAGTATAGACTTAAAAAACTTGTTTTAAAAGTTCTCCACTCTTTCCTTAACCACAGGAAAATGAAAGAATAGTAACAATAGAAGGTAGATTGGGATATAAGAGAAACCTTAATAAAAAAGGACTAGAAAAGGAGAAATGGGGGAAGGAAAAGATGGTGGATCGGTAGGCAGCAGGATACAGAGCCTCTATGAGAGAGACAGCTCAGAAGCCAGAATAGAACATCCTAGAGAGATCTGGACAGAGGGAGATGCATTCTCTCAACCCAGGAAGAAACTGAAGGGAAACGAGCTGCTCCAATACGAAGGCCTGGGGCTACCATTAGAGAAGCTAAGGTTGGCCAGCACAGCACTCTCACTGAGCTGCCTGAATTCATGTCCAAGATTGGCCTGAGTGCCCAAACCCAAACCCACACCAATGAGACTGGCTTGAGCGGGCCCGAGCGTGGAGTTGAGCCACCCCTGCAAGCGACTCGTGCAGAGGTGCCTTGGACTCGCACCACAGCTGCGCTGAAGTCGGAGATCCGGGAGCCCAGTGGAGAACTGAGCCAGAGAGGGACCGGCATTAAACTACAGTGAGTGCTGGGAATAAGACCCTCCAATGGGAAAGGGGCGACCAACTGGACAACATGTTGGAGTCGGGCAGGATGGCCCTAACTCGGTAAGGAAGTGACTTCAGTTGGTTGCTCCCCTCCCAGAACACATTGATGGGATCTGCTTGACCTGGGTCACACCCCTGGCCAGGACCCAATAAGTCATCCCAAACCAATTCCCTACGCTCAGCATGCACTAATACAGTGAAGGCCCACGAAGGTTGGCTGGCCTGGAAGGGAGGGGCCAGCATATGCTGCCCTTGCCTGCACCTCAGTGACTGACAGATGACTGGAGAGGGTAGAAACCCCTAGCCTGTATGGTCCAGAAGAACCTTAACGAACAAGAAAGGGGCTGGGAACTACACCATACACTTGTATGGAAGGAACAAAAAACATGATGAGAGACAGAAATAAGAAAAATCTCCCAGCCCCCAACCCTGAGAATATTGATCCAGGAGAGGCAAATACAGAAGAGATTGAGGGCAGCAAACATGCAACATCAAACACAGCATCAGCAGACATAAACAGATATTTCAGGACCTCATAAACGAGCTCAAAGCTGAAATATTAATTCAAGTTAAGCAAGATATACGTAGATTAATAAAAGAAATGCTAAGCACCTCTTAAGAAGACACAGACAGAAGAATGGAGGAACACAAATGAAGGAGAGAAACGTTCAATGAAGAATACAAAGAAAACCTAGAATATATGAAGCAGATTCAAAGAGATTACCAGGAAACTAAAAACTCCATTGAAAGCTGGCAAAACTGCTTGAAAGAAACTAAGGATAGACTATCAAAACTTGAAGACAGGTTTGCAATGTGTGATCATGAAAGGAAAGATCTCTTAAAAATAACAAGGAACCAGGAAGTACCAATACAAAGGCTAAAAGATGACAAGAGGATCTATAACCTAAGAATAAAACATGTGAATGAAGAAACAGGAGTCAAAACAAAGGAATTGCAAAGACTATTCACAGAAATTAAGGAAAATTTCCCAAGCATAACAAAAGGAAATGATATGCAGATGTATGAAGCATACAGAACTCCAGCCACCTACAACCAAAACAGAGCTACACCCAGACACATAATAATCAAGATCCCAGAAGTTCAGTGTAAGAACAGTGATCCGGCCCGCGGATCAATCCGTGGGTCTAACCTGGAGGGGGAACGGGGATGGGATGAAAATGGGACAAGAGGAAAGAGAGACGGAGACAAGTTGAGCAATTCCAATCAAGTCTCGTTTATTGAGGAAGTGAACATGGCTTATATAGAAGGCAGAAATGAGGAAGTGAGATCATATGATGTAGTCGGGTAACTAGGC
>PVJX010024796.1:0-27645 GCA_004027295.1 Dolichotis patagonum | reverse complement strand
CATGCCAAAAAGTGGGAATCCCAAACATCCAAGTATTAAGTAACTTTCCCCAAGTATTCTTCCCATTGCCCTTCTCCATTCTTTTCTCTGTGATGAATTAACAAAAAAGGCTGGAGAGGAATACCTCATTTAGCATATAAAGAAGCAATTAATTTCATGCCTGAATTAAGTAGGATAGTTTTGTTGGAGACCACTAGTGCTAAATTGACATAGTATCTGTCTGAGGCCTCTCTGCCCTGACTTGTGGGCTGGAAACGTAGAAATCCTGTGTCCTCTCGGTCACTGCTAAGATGACCATCAAGGTGGTCAATGAGGCTGTAATATTGACAGAGCAAGATGAAGACTGTTGAGGACAGTACAGGGAAAACTAGGGCCCAGATGTGGGGGTGAATCTTGTTTCCTTTATGATGTTACACTTGCCCACATCGACGCTGTTCCAGGAGAAGCACCATACTCCTCCAACTGCACTGGCTAGTAAAATAGTGGCAAGCTGGACAGTCTTTGTCTTTGTTCCCAGAGAACACTTGGGGGTTCAGGGGGGACAGATGGTCCCTGAGCCTCATTTTTCTTGCAGTTCTTGTCTTTTGCTCTTTTTCTTTCTTGCAGTGTGTAATTCTGGGCAGGAGTTTGGGACTTGTTGCAGGGGTCCCTGGTAACTATTGCTTTGGAAATGGTCGCTGATAGCATTCACCTTCTCCATTCTTTTCTCTGTGGCTTTTTCTGTCTATGAAGAATTAGCCAAAAAGGCTCAAGAGGAGTACCTCATTTAGCATATAAAGAAGTGATTAATTTCATGCCTGGATTAAATAGAATAATTTGATTTGAAACATGCAAGTTTATTTCACTATTTGGGAACTTAATCGTAGAATATTTATAATGTATGAAATGACTCAAAATGTGTTTCACTCTGTCCTAAGAGATTTTTTGAAGGTAAATCTATATGCCATACATAGAAAGCTTTGTTGTGCAGTTATTATTTGTTGCTTGTCTTAGCAAAGTCTTAAAGGTCCACAGAAAGTTTTTAAATTCTAGGTTTTTTCTTTTCTTGTTAAGCTTTACAATTAAGTACTTAGATTTGAGACTCATTTTTCTATTAGCAGTGATGATACTGTTTCTCTGAGATCTGTTATCTGGTATATTTGAGAGCATATTTACCTTGGATGACGACAGTGGAGACTTCACAGCTCAGCAATCTGATTAAAATGAACTTTTCTCCTCAGGAAGGGGAGATCTGCCTTGCAGGGCTGTATTATAACTCGGTCTGGGCCTCCTGCTTCTTTGATGTGTGCATGTAAAATACACAAACAGCATGATTGGCTGAGTGATGAAAATGTCACCATCCTCCTCATCATAATAGTGATATAATAATAATAGTAATAATAATAATAATAACCACTGCCTAAAGCCATTTGAGCTCTGAAGCAGGGTTATTACGTTTCTCAATCTCTAATGTCAAGGCGGAAGTGTGGTTACCTGTTGTTTGACTTCAGAGATTTTCTGCACCAGGTTTCCCAATGAGAGCCTTGCAAATTCCCTTTCTCTTCCTTGCTTGTTCTAAGAAATGCTTATATCACCCTGAAAAAAGAAATCGAAGAGGACCTCAGAAAATGGAAAGACATCCCCTGTTCATGGATAGGAAAAACAAACATTGTGAAAATGGCCATTCTCCCAAAATTACTATACAGATTCAATGCAATCC
Organism: Dolichotis patagonum; assembly: GCA_004027295.1. Taxonomy (NCBI): domain Eukaryota; kingdom Metazoa; phylum Chordata; class Mammalia; order Rodentia; family Caviidae; genus Dolichotis; species Dolichotis patagonum. The sequence goes on along the minus strand of PVJX010024796.1, from coordinate 25,946 downwards.
CAATCAAAATACCACTAACATACCTCATAGATCTAGAGAAATCACTCCTAAAATTCATCTGGAACCAGAAGAGACCTAGAATAGTAAGGGCGATTCTAAGCAGCAAAGGCAAGGCAGGAGGCATCACAATCCCTGATTTGAAATTACACTATGAAGCTACAGTAATAAAGTCAGTATGGTACTGGAATAGAAACAGACCGGAGGATCAGTGGAATAGATTGGAAGATACAACCACAACCACAAACTCACTCAACCAACTTATCTTTGATAAAGGGGCCAAACATGCTCGCTGGAAGAATGACAGTCTCTTCAACAAATGGTGCTGGAAAAATTGGCTATCCACATGCAGAAGACTAAAACTAGATCCATGCCTATCACCATGTACTAAACTAAAATCTAAATGGATCAAAGATCTAAATATTAAAACAGAAACACTAAATCTGTTGGAAGACAAAGTACGTAAAACCTCAAAGATATAGGGGTAGGAAGAGAATTCATGAACAAGAATCAAACTGCATGGGAAATACTTCCCAGAGTCAATAACTGGGACCATATCTTATTAAAGAGTCTTATTAAAGATTCCATCTCACCCCAGAAAGAATGGCCAGGATAGAAAAAACTAGCAACAGCAAGTGCTGCAAAGGCTGTGGGGAAAAAGGAACTCTACTGCACTGTTGGTGGGAGTGTAGACTGGTACAACCACTGTGGAGGTCAGTTTGGAGATTCCTCAAAAAGCTGGGCTTGGAGGTCCCATTTCACCCAGCTATTCCACTTCTAGGCATATTTCCAGAAGATCTGAAAACATCATACCACAGTGATATATGTGCACCCATGTTTATAGCAGCACAATTTGTAATAGCCAGATTTTGGAAACAATCTAAGTGCCCATCAACTGAGGAATGGATAAAAAAGTTGTGGCATTTTTATGCAATGGAGTATTACTCAGCTATAGAGAATGATCACATCGAGATATTTATAAATAAATGGACACGACTTGAGGCCATACTCATAAGCGAAATAAACCAGAGTCACATGTGTAAATACCGTATAGTCTCCCTAGTTGATAAGAGTTTATAAGATTTTATGGTAAGCATGAGTCCCCATCTCATAGCTTTGAAGCCTTTCAATGTTTTCATTCATCAGTTGGAATGGTTTTATTCTGTTTTGTTTGACTATATCATGCATGATGGTATGAACAGCTGTTCTGAAGAAAACAAAACATTATGACAGCTATTGCTTATTTAATATCATCCTTCTTAGAAGTCCTACCATGCTTCTATTCTTCCACTACCATTGGTTCTATCTATCACATTGTTTCTTGTTGGGATTTGAATATGTGTGATAGTATAAACAAATTTTTCTTATCAAAAATGAGATATTATAGCACCCATTGATCATTCTCTGTTATTCAGTTCAGAATGCCCTGTAATTCTTTCACTCTTTGAATGGTTTTATACTTTTTTGTTATGTTTGATATTATTGTATTTGAAACTATGCTCAACTATAGCAGAGAGAGAGAGATATTGTGATAGCTACTGTTAATGTCTGGTAGTCTTAATGTAAAGTACTGTGTTGCCTATGTTGTCCTGTTCTGATCTGCTCTGTTCTGCCCTCTTTTGTTTTATTCTCTTTAAAATAAAAAAAAATAACAGCAAGGCTTATATCAGACACAAAAAGGAGACATGGGATTTTGAAAGAATTAGAAAACATAATATGTGCAAGTACTGAATATCTTTTGCTTACACTCATCATCCATTAATCTAAGAATTAAAAAATATTTCTGAAGGCTTTTTATAGAGCAAGGATTGTTCAGTACAGTGAGCAATACAAGTCACACCATCCAGTCTATTAGCATTTGTCCTGTTGCTGAATATCACACCAAAAACATCTTCTCGTCCTCTGAGCAAGTATTCCATGAGAACCAAAAAGAGAGATCCTGGACACGTAAATAAAACTCCACGCCAAAACCTTAAAGACTATGTCATTTTTCCATATGGAAACTTCTTCTGATCCACTGATGATAGAACCGTGAATTTGTCCCTGTTAGGGCTTCCTGGCACAATAGGCAAAAAGAAAGAACAAGGAAGCCTTTATTGAGGATGTGGAGAGGAATGTACAACTCGTGGGGCTGGGCTTCTACTCCGACCAGAGGCAAGCATGGTGGGAGGTGTGATGACCTCTGGCCAGAGTTGAGGTTGGAGGTAGGCATTGAGGACACCTGAAGAACTGATTGGGATTTTCTTTGAGTGCATGCGGGAAAGAAAAGAGGACTTGTAATCAAGGCTGAGGGGGAAGGAGGAGGAGGTGGTTATCAGGGAAAGTGCCGTTTTTGCTTTGGCCTTCCGCCATGTTAGACCACTGCCATATTCAGTAATTTATATTAGGGCAGAAACCTTTCAGTTGTTCCCACGATTGCCTTGAGAGAGAACTTTTAAGAATGTGCTCTCCTGAAAGTGGAGAAGGTGATACATATATTTGGTCAAAGACAAGAATAGAGACCATGTTTAAAAGAATGATAGATTCGTTTTATAGCACAAACTGTGTGACTCAGATAATTTCAAAGTGAAGCCCTACAGGGTTTATGCCAGGTCCCCAGGGGGCAAATGTTTCTTTTTCTATTTAAAGAAAAGAAAAAGCAAAATAGAAAAAAGGGTAGATAGAAATAATACAGAATTTCAAAAAAATTACCGCTAAGAAATCTCTAGTTGACAAATTACATATTGTCATGTTAGAAATAGTTGTTCAAGTTACAAAATTAAAGCATAAAAAATGGACAATCAATGAGAGTGCAAACCGTTCTGTTCAATGATCCAACAAAAACTTAGTCATATGGTCATCTATCTTACACACTTAAACATGCAGTTACAGCGTTAGAGCACTTTCCTTTCCTTTCTTTTTTACAATAGCTATTACACATTTTGGATCTTATTACTCCTATGGTTTTTATTACTTTTTACACTAGAGATAATGTGATATTTACTAATGTGAGTCTTGTTTATTTCACTTATGAGGGTAGTCTCCAAGTGCCTCTATTTACCTGTAAAAGCCTCAAGATCATCCTTTGTACATCTGAGTAATATTCCATTGTATAAAATGCCACATCTTTTTCATCCACTCTGCAGTTGATGGGCATTTTGGTTGTTTCTAAGATTTAGATTTAGCAATTACAAATTGTGTTGCTATAAACATGGGTGCACATATATCACTGTGACATGATCTTTTCAGTTTTTCTGGGAAAATACCCAGGAAGGGAATAGCTGGATTGAATGGAACTTTCAATCCTAGTCTTCTGAGGAATCTCCATAGTGATTTCCATAGTGGCTGCATCAGTCTACACTCCCACCAGCAGTGGAGATGTGTTCCTTTTGGGGATAAATGTTTTTATGGGAACAGAGAGCTCTTCTGCACTAGCCCATCTCATACAAGCCTGGAGTGATGTTCGTTACACTGTGAGAAGCCCACTCCACAGGGAGAGGATGGAGCAGAGTTGCAGTCAGCCTTCTAGGAGACCTGAACTCCCCTCATCTTCCCTAGGAAACCAAACATGAGTAAAAAACAAAAAAGCTTCCAGACGTTCAAGTCACCCCAACAGTTTCAGTCTTCCAGGCTGAGTCCCCAGAGCCTTTTCAGACACAAACCAGTGAGCGCAGTAAATCAGCGCTGCCCTAAGTCACTAACAGAAGCATCTTGGGAAGTACAGATGAGATATTAGCCAGAGAAGCAATCTTTTCCTTCGGTCCCTTGGGTCAGACAAGTGAGCCCCTCCTGAGAGAAACGAACATGAGCGCAGAAACTGCTTCTCTTGGACCCTAATACAGGTTCCTGTCCCAGAGCTGAGCAAGAACTCAGGGGGAAATGCGGACTGTCTACATAGAGGAAGATACACTGAGGGAAGCGATGTGCAAGTAATGTCAGTTATGTGGCTTTCAAATAGTAAACGTTCTTTTAGTGAACACAGTACTTACATTTTCATAAAAACTAGTGCTGGTCATGCATATATTTATATGTGGGTTACATATCCCTTATTTAAAAGTTTATTCAACTGTGTCTCTTAGATAGATCAGATTTACCTTGATATCAAATTTTGTTGCATATATGGTCATCAGTTTGCCACAGATCTAGAACAACTAGAGAGACAATGCAAATATCATAATGTTAATGGAATTTGATGATAGTGATAGAGTAGTAAAGTGATACCAACTTCCTAAACAGACAGTAACACAAGCACAGATGAAGCAAAGCCTTTTTTCATTCATTATTCTTTGCTTCATTATGAGAGTTAAAAACACTAGACAATTAACAAATTACCCTTAGAAAAATCGTTAGTGGGGTAAGATTTACTTACTTTGCATATTCTAGGAGTAGGGCCAACTGCACATGGGGTTGTGGAGATGGTGCTTAATGGAGATCACTGTTCATGCCATAGTTGCAATTTGTCTAAAGATCTGGGTCTTGAGCAAACTGGTGGACAAGCCATCTGCTTTATCTTTGACGCTGGCTTTTGTGTCTTGGTTTTGTGTTCTGAGTACAGACTGAAAGTTACTTTCGGTTCCTAGGAATTGAGAAGGAATGGACTTTGAATGTTACTAAAATAATTAAATATCTGTTTGAATGTAAAGAATAGATGTGAAATGAAAAACAGATGCATATGTTCAAAATGATTTCTATAAAATGTAATTATGATATAGTTTTTCCTAATAATAATGTCAAGATAATTTGGAAAATATATAGTTGAGATATTCTTGTGAATTTTTTCTCTGTGGTTTTTTTCCCCCTTTGTGGTACTCTCTCTATTGGGGAGTTTAGCTGAGAGAAAAAGTTCTTCCTGAGACATTGGGAAGCAATCGTATGAGCTTTGGAAAACACTGAAAGCTTAAATCACAAGCACATATGAAATCTGATTTCTGGTGTTGTACTGTTTGGGGTATTTCCCAGGGCACACAGATCAGAGAGCATTGAACTCTATTAGAAAATAGAAATGTTAATTGTGATTAACAACTACTTTCATGTTCAGAAAGCATGTTCATATACATTATCCATGCTTCTACCAGGTGAACATTATGTTAGCATTCTCAGTTGATGAGAGCAGGATTTGATTCCCCAGTGGATTAATTGTCATGCAGAGTAGACTGACGTTAGGTTGTAATAAACAGTGATTTGAAAGCTTGTCTCTTGACTCCAAATCTGTAGTCATTCCTTCCTGGGCATAGTTCTACTAAAATTATATTAAATTCCATGAAAGTCTTGTAAGAAATAATAATGATGTGCTGGGAAATTTTCCATGCATTTTAAATAGGGCTAACCTCCCACAGCCTTACAGCACACAGAAATTAGCATTTTAAAGATAATTATTTTTGTTTCCTATGAACTGATTGCCAAGTGATCCATAAATTCCAAAATAAAACATGAAATTAAAGTACTCAAAATGAGTGCCTGAAATTTACTTCATTTCTCTCCTAGAATTAGATCGAAGGCATCTGGTATTTTTACTAGGTCTAAGGGCCTTTGGAAAATTGACTTTCAGTGTTGATGAAATATTTTAAACAGCAAACATTGGCAGGAAGACAATTTACTCTACTGATAACACCGAAGAAGACATTTTCATCTTCAGGTTTAGTCAGAAATCTCTGGAAAAATGCAATTTACAAAATGATGGCACTGTGACTTTGCAAAATGACATTAACCTCGATGACCCCGGAGGCCATCATCTTAAGATGATGATTCCTGCGGTTTAAAAGGTCACAATAGGATTGACTGCCGATTGTACAATGGATTAAATTAACGAAAGCTGATTTCAAAATTCTGAGTTTTATTGAAAAATAGCAAAAACCCTAGAAAAGTACTGACTAGCAGGAAAACGCACCATATGCCGCTGAAACACAGGCTGAAACAAGTACAGCAAGAGGGCAATTAAAACGCTGTCCTGCGGTGCTAAAATTCAGGCTTGCATATGGCATTCCTCATCTGCAACACTTTTATTTATTTGTTTTCTATTGTAAAGTAAGTTGTTTACTGTTTTGATAGTTTACAAAGAATGAAAAGATTTATGTCTAACAATAATAAAAATGGAATGATACTTTCATAAAAGAGGTATTATGTGCAAGCACATCAATTTTTATTAACATACAACTTCCGGAACTCATTTTTGCTTGTGAAAATATTAAACTGTTTACCAGAAGGAAACAAATAATAGGTGAAGAAACGAAGTAAGAAAGTTTACATCCAGAGTCACATTGTCTGCATAGGATATATGGCAATAAAATAGTTTTTTCAGTTACAGTTTTTCATGGATGGGGCAGGTATTGATTTCTATTGTTATGTACTATTGGCTTGATCTTTGAATAATCACTTATTTACATCATCTTCATTTGTGTACAATGGTATTCCCGGAGCATAAATATGACTTGAACTGGATCTTGAAGCTCATTTTGCAAGTAAGTAGGTAACATATTACTTTAGCTAAAAATGTGGGTTATGAAATCAGGACTGCCAGCTATCCAATACCTCCCACTTGGACTATCAACATACTCATGAACAGTTTAACTTTGGAAATTTTAATTTTCTTACATTTTTAATGTGGAAATTTATTTGATTTTAGTCATAGACTTTGTTGTTGCCAGTGTGTGTATGAGAGGAGAGACAGTGAGAGAAAGAAAATGAATTAAGTATGATGTACTATATAGAACATTTGAGAAATAGCAATACTCCATAACAATTAACCTATGAACAAATCATCATCTTATATTTTTGTGCATGTTTTGAATACAGAATAATGATGCTCATTTCAGGGAACTGACATGAACATATAAAATATCTTGATCGTTTAAATCTCTTCCACTTTCTCCTTTTCCTTTCCACCCCCCCCATAATCTCCTTCCTTATCTCTAAGCATCTACTTTCTAGTTTCCTATTATTTCTTTTTTTAGTCACTTATTTACATCATCTTCATTTGTGTAAAATGGTATTCCCGGAGCATAAGTATGACTTTCAGCATTACACATTCCTTTAGTAACGACTATGAATAAAATACCCCTCAGTAAATTTGTGAAATTAGAAGTTCTACATTTCCATCATCAAAACTTTCAAGCATTTTATTATTGATTACATTGAGTACCTCTAATTTTTTCAACTTTCAAAATTTAATGACTATTACTTTCTCTGGTCTTTTTGCCCAATGTTAAAAACACTGAGTGATGCCCAAGTTAAATGCTTTCTCTATAATCACACTTCAGCTTTGTTTATCTCTGTTGGTTACTGATATTTGCCAAGACTCCAATTTATTTTCACTGTCACTCATTTAATATATCCCCTTCATTTACTCAGTGTAAGACCATAATTTTGCTTATGCAAGTCCTCTTTTTTGAATAGCTATCATAGAAGGTTGAATAACACTTTGACCCAAACACTTTGACAAGTACCAATGGAGTTTAGTAATCTAGACATTTATTTGTTCAACTATGGATGCTTTTAAGTTTTTTTTTTTTAGTATACCTATTGTTCTCATGAGTGAATTTGTCCAGATATTCTAAATCTGTTACTGGCACATTTTTTGAAATTTTATCTCTTTGTTTTGCTTCATGGAAATTGGAATTTTTCCAGTTACTGAAGAATATCTTATGTCAGGCAACTAAGAGGTTTATCTGTCAGTGTGGATTAGGATAATATCCAGAAATATTAGTGAGAAGATAAAAAGAAAGATGCCAAGTAGGTTTAGGACCTGACAAAGATCCCAGATTACGGACCTCGGAATGAAGTAGTCGTGACAATTGTCCTTGGGAATTACCAGCTTTCTTCCCTTGAAGAAATACTCAGTATCTACATAAGAAAAGACATGCCTATCTTAAGTAAAAATGAAATGAAACTGGAGGACAGATGAGATCTGACAGAGAAGAAAAAGATTTCCCACATGAGTGAGTTCCTTAGGTTATCAGAAGAAAACTTGTCCTCGGAAGGACTGCCAGTATTAGAACAAAAATAAGAGAAAACAGACTTAAAGGAAATTAAAGATGGAGAATGCATTTTTCCTTGCAAATAGACCAGATCAAAAAGATTTGTTAATGAAATGTATTAATAAATAAAGTCAGAATAGACTACCTGTAACAATGACCTCCCAAGAGAATAAAGCACTGGGGGTGGGTGCGTGTGCCAGAGTGGTTTTATCAGTTGTATTTGCTGATCTAAAATCTCTAGTGAGAATAGTGTACATGCTGAACATTGAACATTTTAAACCTGCATGCATTTGCCAATATGAAATTATACTGGAAATAATTTTATATTACTCATGTTACAGATAAACTCTCTAGCAGACAAGTAATGATTTTTAATCATCCTTGTTGTACAACTAATACCCAGAGTAAACTTCTTAAAAATGGAGACTGCAATTGGATAAGTTTAGTAATATATATACCTAGTATCATCACAATTAAAATAACAGAACCTGTCTTTCACCACTACAACTTTTCTTGTACCTCTTTCCAAGCCTTCTTTCTCATCTAGCCCTACACACTGTCCTGACTAGAGAAAAGCTTTGATATGCTTTCTGCTGCTGTATTTGCTTTTATTGTCTATAACTGTTTTATGAGTAACATCAAGTACATGCCCTTCTTAGCTACCTTCCATAAATCAGTATACTACATGTTTTAGAACAATGCATATAGTTCCACCCATTTTTAGTGAGGAGTATTATTCAGTCACGTGATCTTAACAACTTTTAAAATTCATTTACCTGCTAGTATATATTTGTGATATTTAAAGTTTTTGGTGCCTCCCCCAAAATGTTTGAGTAATAAGAGCTACAGTAAACAAATTTTGAGTGTGGGGTTTGTGTTAATATGGCAGGAATTGTGGTTCATCCATGTTTGTTCTACCTAGAGTTTCTGGGAGATTCAAACTCACCAGTGTCACTTTTTGTCTATCCTGTTGCTCACAGTTTTCCCTGGGAACGCTTTCTGAAATATACTCCAAGACGTACGCCTTTTATCCTGCATTCTAGTGCTTTATCCTACAGAGTGGTTGATAGAGTGGAAGATGAGGGGGAAGAGCTCTTTCCATAACCTTTTGGTTAAATTCCAGTATTTCTATGCAGAGTGCCCTAGATGGTGACATTCAGAAGAGTTATTGAGCTTCCTCAGGTAACACAGAAAGGAGAGCACGGTATAGTGTTAGATGCTGTTTTCCCCCAAGGCTAAAGCGACTCTGGCAAAGTCTCTTCCCCTGAAAAACATGCTTTGGCTTGGAGAATTCTCTGGTTATGTTTTCCATCGGTTATTTTATTCTCCATCTCCAGTAGGAAGCAAGTGCGCTTCTTAGCTTTCCAGCATGAGAACCTCTAGGCTTCCTGCAGATTTTTGTTTGAGTCGCCCAAGACTCTGGAGAGGGAGCTCCTCTGTCCTCCGCTAGTAGGCACTGGGCTCCAGCAAGGCTTCAGAATCGTCTTCAAGTGCTCTTTGAGTTATGGGCATTGTGGCTATTGCTGTAGGTATTTGATCAATGCTGTGACTCTGTACTCTGCTGTCTCTCCAAGCTGGGGGTGATACTTTGCCCTCTAACCTCTGCTATCAATGGTTCCAAGAAAAATTCTTGGTTAATTAGATTGTTCTTGTCATGTAAGTATGGAATTAACAACTAACAAGCCCTTTTTATGTCACAGTGAGAACCAGAAGTCTGTCTGACTTTGTAATAAATGGTGAAATTATCTTAAAAAAACAACTGCGACATTTTATATTCTTATCAATAGCACATGACTCCACTTCCTCCACAGGGCCAGGATCAGAATGATCATTCTTTTTTCAAGTTTAGACATCCTGGTAGCCAAGGAATGGTGTCTTAGAGTTTAATCTTAATACTGTTCCTATTTTCATGAATGTTTTGACTCTCAGAAATTTTCTTAGAACTATTCTGTCTCACAAATTACTTTCTAAAATCTTATACCTCACACTATGGTGATATATCAATGACTTGTGGTACAGAATATTAGATATTTTGTTTGATTTTTTACTTAATTTTTTACTGCTTTCTTTTTATCAAAGAACAATATCATTTGCCTAGTTAGAATCTAAGTTCTTCAGAAAAACTATTGTTATTATTTTCTATTTACCATTCTCCTGTTTAACATAGACTGAAGTAAATTAGTACTTGATTAATAAATGCTTTGAACAACTGCTTGAGAATTTCATATACTTATTAGTGTAATGAATTAAGTACTACACATGGTTTGTAGGATTACTGTTGGAAAAAGTATAAATAACTTGTCTTTATTTTTGTAAGTTTGTGTCACTTAAACTAGTTTAATTAGATGTATACAGAGAAGTCAGTTATCTGAATGGAACCTGTTCTGTATCAAAAAGAACTCTTGTTTTTTGTATTGAAGAAAAACTTTATTCTACTAAACTAATAACTAATAAGAGAAATTCTACCACTGAACATTTTTGCAAATTAAAAGGAATGGATAATCAATAGAGTGCTATTAGAGGGAACCCATTAGAAAATAATCACCCTAATTGCACTGAGTTGACATAAGAAGAACATTAGAATTTTTTAGAATTTAGTTGTAAAAAGAAATTAGGAGGATAGTACATCAACTCACAAGAGTAGAGTATAAATCGTTATTCATGGTTTTCAAGAATATCCTATCTGAATGATTGGCTTATATAATTCACAGTATGTCTTTTTCAAACCACAAAGTCAAAGTATCAGAAATATTTTTGATATTTCATATACTTATCATAATAACTTAAATAATAAACATTATTTGTAAGATTACTATTGGAAATAGGATGTAAATAACATCTTTTAAAAAAGTTTGTCTTGTTTAAAGTAGTTTAATTAGATGTAAGCAGAGGAATAAAAAGGGGAATAATAAAAGACAGGATGGTGATATTTATCTTTTCACTCCCTCAATAAATGAACTGAGAAAATACATATATAAGATTTGTTGTATTAGCTCTACAATAGTGCTGCATTGTTTTATAGTAAGAATCTCATATTTCACTAGTGGTATGTATAAAATTCAATTTTTCATGTTTTGCATTTTCGTCTGTTTTGTAATCTCTTTTCTCCAACAGACTAAAAATATAATAAAGCCAGATATTTGTGCTGATTTACGGATTAGTCCTGGCGAGTGCGCAAGCTGTGTGCAGACAGTGTGGCTCTCGTCCTGCAGGGAGTACTGTGAGACCGCTCTTTGCTCCAGCACTGGACACAGCGTCCTGTGTCCTCGGCTTTGCTCTGTGAAAGGCGAAGACAGTCTACTTCTACAGAGAGCTGTTGTGGACCTGCACACAGCACTGCTGGTTTTATCCACTCCATCAGAATTGCTGTGCAGGAAACGGTGCAAGTCTAGGGTTCAGAGAGACACACTGTGGATCAGAGGCCTGAACTTACCCTGACATGCACTGGAAGACATGCAACACGAGCAAACTCAATCCTCACTGGTACGGTCTGTCTTTGTTGGATATCGTTGGATATCGTTGCACAATCATGCCTACTGACTGTACCCCAGAGCCCGATGAGGTCCTGTATTGTTAATGTCTTTATTAATCCTTGCCAAATGGTGAACAGATAAATAAGTACATGGATGGTTTCATCTTGTACTTATTATCACCATGTCAACTGCTATGCCATTTACACATATTAATACATATAATCATTTGAAAAAATCTTCTGAAATACACACTGTTACCTATAGTTTGTTCCTGCAAAATTATAAATTACCTAAGAAAATTGTGGAAAGCACACAACGGTCGTATGAGACATGCAAGTACAGAGTCAGGCCCATTACTTGAAAATTAAAGTGCTCTTAAGTGTGAATCTACAACCGAAGCTAAGAACACAGGTAGTCCTAGTCCTGAGTATCAAGGGGTACTAAGTGCTCTGGGAAATATAAAACAGGATATCAAGACACTTTATCACCTGTGACGTGCACCATAGAAAACAAGTAGCAGCACTGTAGTCTTCAGGAAAGAAACCTCCTTTGGTGGCAAGAGCACATTAAGGGCAGTGTGTGTGCATAAGTACTACACAAGACATCATATTTCACATGAGAGATCATGTAAGTTCTTCTCTGGGTGCCATTTAAGGTCTAAAAGTCTTGTGGAGCACAGGGAGATATGTAACTGGCTAGAAATCTCAGCTTTCCAGCACTATTTGTAGTAGCCAGATCTTGGAAAAAACCTAAGTGCCCATCAACTGAGGAATGGATAAAAAAGTTGTGGTATTTCTATACAATGGAGTACTATTCAGCTATAAAGAATGATCACATTGAGATATTTATAAATAAATGGACACGACTTGAGACCATACTCATAAGCGAAATAAACCAAACTCACATGTGTAAATACCATATACTCTCCCTAGTATGAGAGTTGGTAAGAGTATATAAGATTTTATGGTAATCATGATTTCCCATTTCATTGCTTTGAAGCCTTTCAATGTTTTCATTCATCAGTTGGAATGGTTTTAATCTGTTTCGTTTGACTTTATTACGTGTGATGGTATGAACAGCTGATTTGAAGAAAACAAAACAATATGGCAGCCATTGCTGATTTAATATTGTCTTCCTTAGAAGTCTTACCATGCTTCTACTCTGCTATTACCATCGGTTCTATCATGTTGTGTCTTATTGGGATTTTAATATATGTGATAGTATAAACAAATCTTTTTATTGAAAATGAGATATTATTGTAGCCATTGATCATAGTTACTCGGTTCAGAATGTCCTGCAATTCTTTCATTCTCTTGAATGGTTTTATACTATTGTGTTATGTATGATACTATTGTATTTGAAACTATGCTCAACTACAGCAGAGAAAGATATATTTTGATAGCTACTGTTAATGTCCAGTTGTCTTATTGTAAACTGTTGTGTTGCTTATGTTGTTCTGTTCTGATCTGCTTTGTTCTGCCCTCTTTTGTTTTATTCTCTTTAAAATAAAAAAAAGAAATCTCAGCTTTCAGACATAACATGCATATCAAATGTGGTTTGATAAGATTCTCAAAATTTCCTTCCTTCTGTTGGTTCATAATAGCAAGAAGCCATTCTTTAACACAAACTCAATCCATTACCCTAGAAATATGTCTAGTGACCAAATGGGAGATATTTGACATATTGTGGGTGGTTTGTGTCTGATTAAAATCAGAATGCAAGCTGTTTTCCTTAAATTTAGAATGTGCAATACAAAATTCATGTCAACACTTTCTACTGGATGACTAATTGCAAATTAAAGGCATAAAAGTTTTAGTATCTGTTTTCATAAAAAGTTTAAATGATGAGAAGTGTATAGAATGCTTTCTTATTTTTCATTTTATTTATTCTCTCTACATTCATTTTGGATTTGCTTCAAAGATCTCAAAGAGCTGAAATCTCTTATGACAAAAAATAAAGTTATCTTAATATCTTTAAAACATCATCTCCAAATACCATAATTTTGGTGCACTTATTTGCATACTTCCTTTAGATAAATGACATTTTCATGACATTTTCCTGAAGCAATATTATTATTCAATCACTAAAGAATTTTGAAAGAGAGAATGTCAAAATACTAGATAAAACCTGCCATTATAAATGTACATAAAATAGATTTTTTGGCTATGCATATGCAAAACATTAATAAATTTTTTGGCTATGCATATGCAAAATATTAATCTTTCATAATCCTTTCTGTTAAGACTCCTTTAGCAAAAGCATTAGTGTGGCAGAAAATATTTCACACTTAAATTCATATCGATGATAATGTATTTATTATATTAAATTCAAACTGCATAGAAAGGCACTCAATTTATCACAAAACCTTTTGAGTTACAATGACTTTAAAAATGATCATGATGGAAGATACAAGCTGTGTGTGTGTGTTTGTGTGTGTGCCTCAGGTACTGTGTTGGGATGTCATTAATAATACACTTCTAAGTTCAATGGTTTCCTGTTGTGAAGACAATGGTAGCCATCTAAATCCAAATATCTTCACATTTCTGAAAGGTAAGAAGAAAGGAAGGGAGGGAGGAAGGGAGACATGGAGGGAATAAAAAGAAGGGAAGGAAGGAGAGAATATATTCAGATAAAAAATACATGCAAATAAAATAACCCATATCCTATGTGTGAAAATTCAGTAGGAGACAAAAAAAAAAAGTAAAATTTACACAAATCTAATAAAACCCAGCCACCACAGAAAATCATCCACATCACTTAAAAAGGAGATGGAACCTAGGAATGGCTGGATGCAAACAAGTCACCCAAGTACCTATGGAACAAAGCCCTGGCTACAGTGAGCACACAGAGAGGAATGTTCAGGAGTGACAGGATTAGAAACTGCAACCTAGGGACATGGCTTTTCAGGGAGCAGTAAGTGGGAACACAAAACAAACGAAACAAAACATGCAACTCAGAACTGTTAGGGTAAGGACATAAAGGAAAGAAGAAGTAGGCAAAATATTCTTCAGAAACAAAAAAAAATCATAAAATCAGAACACATAACAACTGACTCATTCTCCAGAAAAACATTCAAATTAAAGAAATTGTGTTTCATGATACTAACAAAACGGCACTCCTGAGCAAAAGCAAAAAATCTAAATTCTTCACCAAAATCCTTCCCATCTTCTGTATAGAACAGTACTGATTGTTCAGGAAAATGAGATATTTCTCTGCAGAAAATACCAGAAGACAACTTAAAAAGGCCTCCATATAAAGAATATTTTAAACTTTTCATATTTCATAGGTCTCTTTTATAATTAGATGAAGCCGTGGGCTCCATTAAAAAATATACTTTAAATTTATTCATGATTGGAAATGCATAGCATTACAAAGGAACAAAATTTTTAAAATGTACTTTTCAAGATTTTCAATGAAATATTTGACATGCATCTTTACTAGCACATTGAATAAACTCTACTCTTAAAAATGTTAATGTATGTAAATAATAATGAGAGCATGCAGTTCCTGTGTGATATAAAAATAACTCCAATATCTGCTTCTATGGTGTGAGTCTGGAGGTCCCCCCAAAGCCTTACACGTCACGGAGACAGACCTCTAGAGTTTGTGAATGACCCATGGTCCAAAGCTGGAATTATGCTTGCGAGTGCTACACCCAGTGGGTGTGGCCGACATACAATATAAGGGACAGAAAGAGACTTCTCTCTGTGTTCCTGCCCTTTTGTTCTTGTTTCTTTTGCTGTTTTCTGCTGTCATTAACTGTTGTTCTCTGCCATGTGCCCCTCTGTCTTGGAGCCAGCTGAGTACGGAATGAAACGTCCACAAACTGTGAGCTAAATAACCTAGTTTTGAAGGTCAGGTATTTTTTTCTAGCAATGAGACAAAAGTAACCAAGATATCTGCTGTGACCATTTAATAGGAAATGATAATACTGCCATGGTTTGTAACATTTGGGAATACAAAATTTCAATTAGAGATTAGCAAAAGCTACTTAAACAAGTTCATATATCCTATGTGTGTGTAAGTGTGCACATTCATTGGAAGGTGAAAAAGAATCTAATAAAAGTAGTTACCAAGTCTAAGAGTAAAAATAGTGGCATATTACAAAGTAAATATAGAAAAACTTTTGAGTTCTTAGCTAAGCTAAATAATTCTTAGATATTAGACCAAAGCACTACTTATAAAACTTAAAAATTATTAATTTATGTATTATTAATATGAAACTTATTTTTTATTTTAAAGGGAATAAAACCAAGCAAAATAAGACAGAATACAGCCAATCAAAACAAACAGTGTGACACAGGACTTCAAAACAATAGGAACTCAACAATGGTTACCATAATGCATCTTGTCTTCAAATTAGCTTCAGATACCTTCAGACATAGTAAAAATCAAACAAAACAGAACAGAATAGAACCAATAAAAACAAAACAATAAATGCAATAAAGGACTTCAGAACAAGACAATAGTAAATCCAAAATGGCTATCATAATATTTCTTGTTATCTTTGAAATAGCTGCCCATGCCATTGGATATGCTCTTTTCCCTCACAGTCCGTGAATGGCACTGACTCACGGGACAAGGCTGGCCTTTGGCTGTCCCTCTAGCAGCCTGCGCATGGCACTGATTTGCAGGGGGCACTTGCTTCTTGATGACGTCTTGTTCTCTTCCCCTGTAGTCCATGAATTACACAATTACTGATCGTTGAAAAACACAGTAAGAAAAAGAAATGCAACGTATAGGCCAGAAGAAAACATTTGCAGAAGACATGTCTGAAAGACTCATATCCAAAACACACAAAGAATTCACATTTTCATTTAGGAAAATAATTAACAAATGTGAATATTCAAATAAACCATTTACTAAAAACGCTATAGAAATTAACACAAGCTACATGAAATCTATTCAGAATCATTAACCCTTGGGGTTTTTCCTACTTTTTATTATTAGAGATATAATAATTAAAACTACAAATAATAACAAATGTCAGATAGGACACAGGGATCCTAGTGCCTTGCTGGTAGAGATGTAAAATGAGCCAGTTACTCTATATAATTTTTTGTCGGTTCCACAAAGTGTCTCAGGAGACATTTTAAATAAATGTACCATATAACAGAGCATTTCTACTCTTAAAAACCTACTCAGTAAATAAAAATAACCACATAACAACTTGTATGCAAATATTCATAACATAATTATTCTAAATGCTCTAAAATTTAAAATGATCTTAATGTCCATGAACTAGTGAAAGCATAGAGAATATGGTATGTACTTATATTGAAATACAAGTGAACACTCAAAGGGAAGCCCTGTGTTTCAGGTTATAACATGAATAATCTCTAAACACACATTTAGTTAAAGGAAGCCAGAACTTGATATCACGTGCTGTGTGACACCATGTCTCTGAGGCAAAGCTTTGGAGAGAAAAAAGCATATTTGTGACAGCTTGCGCTGGTCAATAATTCAGGAGCAGGCAATTCCAGGAGGTGTGTGTGAGATGTCTTCCTGGGGTGAAGAAGTCTTCTAAAACTGACTTGAAGTCATAATTGCACAAATAGACACACTTACTAAAAATGTGACTGCATCACAAACTTTAAGAGCTTGGGGTCATCTGACATGTAAAGTATGTAAAATTTTAAGAAATGGTCACATGTTTGGTTGGGGTTGAAAACAAATGCAGTGTTGAAGACAAGACTTTTCGGTGTATGATTTCTACTCTCTTTCTTTTGAATCATGTGACATGATCCACCATTTCAAAAATTAAAATCAATTAACTTAAAAGATCTGTTGGTTGTGACTACCATATATGTTTTATAATTTGAGTGTGTGTGCGCGTGTGTGCACCGGGGATTGAACTCATGATGCTGTGTTTGCTAGGCAGGCACTTGTGCAGCTGAGCTAAATCCCCAACCAGTGATTACCATATATGGCATTTCATTAAAATTCATTGAATTTTCTCTTCGCTCAGACTATTAGTATTCTCTTCTTTCGTCTATCTTTTTCATCTCCTCAGAGGTTTCAGAAGATTAGTGGACTTTTTTTTTAGGACAAAGACATGTGTGAATATTATTACTTTTTGCAATAGATACAGTTTTATTTTGCTGTATCTTGGAACTCATTTTCTATATTCTTTGGAAATAATATGTCCTTGGTAATATATAAAATAAAATACACATGAACATTCATTCACCAAAATGTTAAAATTCTTCCTCCAAAATTTTTTCCAAAATACTACTGAAGGGACTCAACTTTTTAAATCGGACTATGCCAGTTGGAAAGAAAATTTAGCCTTTTAAAAACCTGCCAAAACCGGGTGCAGTGGCCCATGCTTGTAACCCCAGCACTTAGGAGACTATGGCAGGAGGATCATTGTGAGTTCAAGACCAACATGGACTACAAAGTGAGCTCAAGGCCAGCCTGAACTGCATAACGAGATCCTGACTCAAAAAGACAAAAAATAAAACAAAACAAGGCCAAATCCCACCCAAACCTGCTAAAAAGAACTAAAACATGAGTCTGTTTTGTTTCGAACACTTGAAATATTTCACTTTAACATCAATTTAAAAAGATGTTTAAAAACTGGTTTTTGTTTTCTGGTGTGATTTTTCATTTTTAGTCTGTTGTGATGAAAAGGTGGAGGGTGAGGCAACGTTCATATCTAAAATAATAAAAACAGTGTATATGTGTTTGTGTGTGTATGTGTCACTTTGTGTGTGAAGTTTACAAAAGCAAACAAATAACAGAAAAGATAATTTTACAGAAGGAAATGTTCCCCCCATTTTGAATTATAGCCCTGAGCATTAATGTATGTCTTTTTAAAAAACTTTTGAGAAAAGTAAAAATGTACAGGCTTCTTCAATACTGTAAGACAAATGTTTCCAGAAAAATTCATATATAAAACTGAATGTTTTATATGAATGTTTTAAATGAATGTTTAAAAGAAAATATGGTTATATTTTCTTTTTCGTGAGGCTGTCACTGCTATCCAAACAATATCCTTGAAGATGTGTTTATCAGTCTTACAAGGTAACTGAGAAAAGGAGTTATTTCTAGTGACTTCTTTGTATAGATTGATACTTTAAATCTTTCTCCATGTATGACTTCTTATGGTTGATTTTGTAACGTTGGGAATAAGGTTCTTATTGTAACAGTCCTGCCACTCTTTTTCCCTCCCCATCCTGTTCATCGGTCAGCTTGCAGGATCAGGGAGCTGACCTAGACTCTTCCAGTCATGTTCCTTACAATTAGGACATATTATTTTGCATAAGACAGAGACTTCAAAACCAACTAGCATTTTCCTAGACTTTTCAAAAAAATATCAATTCAGTCATTTTGATGACCAATTAAATTTTCATTTTAAAATTTCCACCAGAATCCAGAAGATTCTTCCTAACGAAGGGCTGGTTTTCTTATTTCAACAGGAAGACCTCTCTCGCCTTCTGATTTTTAGAAGGCTGAATGTGGTAATATGATAACTTATCACTATGACGTGGTTAATTTTCACTCAGGGACTTGAAGTCCAGAACTGAGTAGTTCCAGCTGGCTCTGTCTGTAACTGGAGGGGCATCGCAGCCACTGACCGCATAGTAAGCTCAGAACCTTCAAGCTCGCACTTCCCTCTACCTGGGGTTTTACTTAGACAGCTGACTCTGTCACACTTCCAGTTGTGTCATCTGATTAGAGCAGCACTTGAACAGATACAACATCTACCACTATCTTCACCAACACCAACTCTTCCTCTTCCAAACTGGAACAACACATCTGTCTGAAATGCCTCATAAATAGTGGCTAATAACAGCTAATGATAGGAAGGCATCAATTTTGTCGTCCGGTGCTCTCTTCCAAACTTCATTTCCAATATTGAGTGTAATGTTGTCTATTAAACTAAAAGGGTATGTTTGTGACATTATGGAAATGCAGTTTAAAATGATTTATTAATGTTATTCATGAGTTATAAATCTTTCTCATCAAATTCCATTTTAATTGAAAATTAATTTTTCTTGATATGAAGTCCTTTAAATACACCTGCTACCTAGAATTTTTTTTACTAATTTTATGGTTAAACTTACCTTATATATCATAATGCTTTCATACTGTCCAATGGTAACACTTTAAATGTAAATTATATTATGAGATATAATTTTGAGTCAGAAATAAAGCTCAAGCTTTTGATACAGTCTCAAAAATTCTAAGACCAAGACTAGCTCAAAGATTTTAAAATCTTGTTTACTGTTCATTTTTATTGATCAATATGTCTTAGCATAGCTACAGAGGTACTTTTGATTTGACAAAAATACAGAATCAATACTCATTTTCTGCACATTTTTCTCTGCCCTCAATATCCTTACGAGCAGTAGGTGGCGCTGGTGAGCTGCTCGTTTCGTGGTTCAGTCTGGCAAGCCTGGGACTCAGCTACCGCGGGGTGGAATGGTCAGAAGGCTACTGTGTCTGTCAGGTTGACGCTGCGCAGTGACTGATGTTCATAGGATAAAAACTTCAGCCAAGCTACATGGGGGTTAAGTGATTTTAGGCTTTGTATTTTACATTTTTTATATCTGGAAGACAGAAAATGGTTACAGATGTTTTTCTCCTCTGATAGGTTGGGTTATTATTATTATTTGTTTTAATAATACAGCTTTCTTGCTGTACTCCCCCTTGCAGTTTGCTATGCAGCACTATGATGGGTGAAGGGGGATCTATATTTAGTTTCTTAAGTTTCATACCAAAATTTTATCACTTATCAGGTGTCAAGAAAGTTGCTACCAGGCTCATTAAAACCAAAGCAAACTAGAAAAAATCCACTTCAAACAGCAAACACATACATAAACATAGCCAAACACCAAGGCAGAGGTCTTAACACTGAACACCTTTAGAAACCAGACAGAATAAAGATGCGCAAAGCCCACCTTTGTAGTGAATGGAGGACAGGAGCACAGAGAAACAAACACACCCTTATGCCAGGCAGTATTCATTGTCAAAAGCCTTAAATTCATATGTTACATAAGCAAAATGTGTCTGGCTACAGTCAGATGCATAATGTATATTTGAAACAAGAGCTGCAAAGTTAGAGGAATCTGGACTGCGGCTTGTTCTCCCATCTTGCTTGCTTTTAGTATAATGTATCCATAGGGACAAAAAAGTAGCCAACTCTGCACACAGAGGACATGAATGATCAAGAACCAGATACAATTATTGGAGAATAATAGCTCAAATGAGATGCATTGTAGTAGAGACTATTTCCTAACCCAGAATGTTTGTTGTGTCTCCCAAATTACTTCAAAATAAATTGGTCTTCTGGTTTTCAAAATAAAGTATGTCATTTATATGAATTGGTTCCTTTTTCCCTGTTCTGATAGCTACAGTGTTCTCTTAGTTGATAGAAATTGTGTTTCCAGTTCATTGTGCTGGACAATGTCAGTTATGTCTACAAATTTAGAGAACGTTTTGGAAGTGAGTGGAAGGAAAACTTCAGACTGAAGTTTCTTTTATGGATAAAGATGTCTAAGTTTCAGTTAGGTTAGATAACCTTGAGAACAAAAAATCTTTTCAGTGACTAAATAGTTGTCTCTTAACTTTACATCCGGTCGTAGGATGTCTCTATAAGAGCATCTCTTGGGTTGTTGCTTTGAACCAGCCAGTGATGCATAGTACTTTTCTAGCATAATACTGATGTGATTTTAGAATTCATGCTCTGGTACAAAGATTATGCACACACTAACACAGAACCTCAGATTTTAGTAGGTTTATACTAAAGCTCACCCTGATCTTGCTATGAAGACTGATACGGACACCATACACTTCTGTGTGTGTATGTAATCTACATTCACAGTCCGGCAAAGGACTTAAAAAGGGGAGTGGCATTGGTGTGGTTGTTATAGCAGAAGCAGCGGCAAGTGAAGGCAAGATTCCAGCTCCCCAACAGCTTGGGCTGGAAAGACATAATGCTTCCACCATAGCCCCTTGGTCCAGACTAGTTTTTTCACTCCAGGCCATGCATCCATAGGCGATATGAATGTGGAAAAGCAAATGGAACGTGCTCTGCTCTCTGCCACCAGAGTCTTTCCTGCAATTGGCACCCAAGGGCATTTTGAAGGGGTGGCAAGTCACTATCATCTGATTTGTGATAGGTAAACATATGTGTCTTTTATGTAAAATGGAAGGAAATTATTATGAACTCAGGTAAATTGTACATGTGGTTCAATAAGAGAACGTGTTATCTGTAGAATTTGAGGCCCAGAGATATATTTTCTTAATGTTTTTTCATGACATAGGTACCCTGCGGATTGTCCTTCTAAATAAGCAAATGACAGGAGCATTTAGGCGGCTGATCCTGCTCTACTAAGATTTGGTGCTTCTCAAAAGCTGGGGCAGCATGAGGGTCACTCAGACTGCTGGCTGTGCTCTGCTCCTGATTCTCACCTGTAGTCTGGGCCTCGGGAAATCTCTCCCATTCTTTACATGTCCTTCTGTTGTGCTGAGCTTTCTGTGGCTCACTGGTTTCATATTCCAAAGTTAGCAACCAAGTCATTAGTTTTATCCCGTGTTTCATTCCATACCCTGTTATCTGTATTCATTTATGCCTAAGAAACTTCCCAGTTGCAACTTCGGAAAAATGTTGGAAAAACTATCTCCAAGATTATGCATAGGGTCTTCTTGGTCTGCATTTCATTGTTTAGCCAAAGGCAAAGAGTTCTCTGCCCTTCAGAGAACCATAGCAGTCTCTCCACAGGTTTTTGAGTCCGTGGTGTACTTTTAGATGATCAAAATGTTCACATCAAGCAAGAGTTTTCTCTGTGTTGAGATTAGAAACCACACAATGGTTTCTAATTGGTCATATATTCTGGCTGTGTTGTTCATACTATAGAATGTGTATGGTCTCCATATACTTTTTGTAATTTCTTTTGAACAATTTATCATGGATACACACATTCTATCAAGTGGTAATTATTCATCAATGGGAATCATCTTATATTTTATCACTAAGCAATAAGAAAGAGTAAATATCCCTCCTCCCTTATGACATTTTTTCTTATACTTCCAAAAAGCAAATTTAAAAATATCATAATGAACCCATATGAAATTGTATGTCAAGTCCTCTACAAAACCACTGAATTTTAGGCCTGACTATGTCTTCCTTTTTGGAAGGGTAAACGCCCAGAGGCAGAGACCACCTGAGCTTCTGTGTCTCACTTACCAGCATGCGGAAAACTGTGCAACTAGTGTGAGTAAGTTATTTTAGAAGACATACATATTTCCTAAATAGGATTTGGGCAGCAGCCTATGTATAATACCCCAGTGGCTAAAGAGGCAAAGGATTGTCAGAACAGTTTGATTCATCCACCAATAAAGTGCAAAATTATCGTGACACTCACTTGGCACATGTGAAACTAACAGAATTAAACCATACACTCTGAAGTCGTTCAAACAGGATGCTCCTAAAAGGTAAAAAAAAAAAAATGTTACTGATATATGCTATGTGATTGGAGTGATTTAAAGGTAAAAATGATTTAAAGACCAATACCAGCAACTTATTAGTTTGTTCTCATATAAGTTTCAGCAATTTTATGGTTTGAATATTATTTTTCATTGAACATTTCTCATAAACAGGGGCCAGTTTACATTCTTCTAAGATTAAATATTGATTATTTAGTGAGCAATGGTGGTGCTTAATATCTGTGTTTGTTAATTTTTTTTTCTCTTTTTTGAGACAAGGTCTCGCTATGCTGTTCCAGCTGACCTTGAACTCATTTTGTAGCCCAGGTTGGTCTCAAACTTTCAAGGATCCTCCTGCTTCAGCCACCTGAGTGCTGGGAATCCAGGTATGTGGCACCACGCCAGACTCTGCGTTTGTTAATTTTGATGTTCCCAATTATTATAATGCACAACAAATGGCATTTTAATTTTATACACACTGTTTGCAATTAAAGGAAATACGAGGTATTTCAACTCAACAGCAAACCATTTTTTATAGTCAATAAGGTGTAAAATACTAAGGTCTGTTTATTTTGTTTACTTGTCAATGCTCATATTGCTCAATATTTTAAGCAATTACGTGGACAGCAGGAAACATTTTAAGTGTTTGATGCATAAACTAGTACATGAGAAATCGAGATACAAAATAAATAATAAAATATACACTTCTCTTATAGAAAAAATAAGATAGGGGTCCAAATACCAAACTAAAGTCACGGGCATTTCCTACATGAAGATGATTTTCACTCTCTGGTGGCTTATTAAGGATTTTCTCCTAGAAGTTCTTCAACTATCTATCACTGGTGTCTAGTGTTTGACTCTATGGTGTCCACTGAAATGGCAAACTGGAATATCTCTTGTATTTGAATTCTTCAGTTCTATTCAACAAAAGTCAAATTTCCTACTCTGCAATTAACAAGTGTATACTTGTTGTGGGGCAAAATGATTTTACTCAAAGTTTTCACATGA
Source organism: Dolichotis patagonum (assembly GCA_004027295.1). Classification (NCBI taxonomy): domain Eukaryota; kingdom Metazoa; phylum Chordata; class Mammalia; order Rodentia; family Caviidae; genus Dolichotis; species Dolichotis patagonum. The sequence continues at coordinate 2,083 of PVJX010024796.1, read as the reverse complement.
AGTTAATTTTGGAGCCAAGTCAGGATTATCCTGGAGGCTGATTGCTTTCTGCAAGTAGTGGTATAGTTCTTGGTATTGCAGTCTCTCTGCTCCCAGAAACATACAGTGAAGTATTTTTAAATGGTTCAAGAGATATCACCCATTTCACTGGCTTATTAAGGAATCAGTAACTTTGTTTTTCTGGAGTTTCCCCACACTGCTCCGGCTATCTGCTTCAAACACACCCAGTTTCCTTTCTAAATTGTTTAGGGAGAAAAAAGTAATTTCTAAAAAGAGTGGTTAGCTCAACAGGAAAAGTCTGTACAAAGTACTTGTTTGGTACTTTCTGAGAGGTGTGCAGTAGATAGAGCAGAAAGATTTCTGACCATCTATTGATGCCTAGCAGTTCTGTGTAAGCAAAGAAAATAAACCGTAGCTACAGCAATATGAGTATTTTGAGTAAATTTCAAAAAGGGTAACCAGGGTGAGTCTCAGCAAAGAGGCAGACTAAAGCACAGGCATGAAGGAAGTGAAGGCTGGCTCTGTGAATACCCAGGGGCTGTTTCCCAGGCAGATAAAAGACCAAGACAGCACAGTTCAAAGAATTCCAGGAAGCTAATGTGATCAAGAAGGCTGGGTGTCATAAAAGGTAGAGATGGGCTCAACCATTGAAAACCTCTTCACTGCTGAAACTCTCGGGGTGTGTATGGGTGGTGGGGTGATACAGATCTCTTTCAGGACTAAGCAGAATCCTGTGATGGCATGACTCATATTCAAAATATAAGCCACACAGTGGCTCCTGTATGGGAATAGATTTTAAAAGGTTAAGAGAAAAGTCAGGTCAGGAAGTTATGGAGGCAACTAGGGTAAGTGAAATTGGTAGCACGGACTTGGTTATGAAAATGACCTGTGAAAATGGTTAAAAGCAGAGTACATTCTGAAGGTATTTCCATAACCTTTCCTGCTGGGTTAGACAGGAGGCAAGAAAATGAGTCAAGTAGTTGCCCAAGACAGTGGAAAGATAAGGTGCTATTAACTGAAATGCGGGAGGCAGAGGGCGGACAGGTTTTGTTGGGATTGTCAGCGTTTAGATGTGGGCACCCTGGCTGAGGAGAGTGTCACAGCGGAGTGGAGATATCCAGTGAGCTGCGCACACAAATCTGGAGCCCACTGAATTATCTTTACAGGAGAGACACCTGTCAGGGTCACTGGGACTTTGATCCTGCCACAGTAATTGAGACACTATTGGATAGAACCGATGTCAGTTAAGAAGAGAATGAAAGGTGTTTGTTAGGATCGTTTCTCTTTCACAGCGTTCACTGGGGGGATTTATACAGTCCTAAAGGCTACCGTTTTTTGGATAAAGGATTGCTATTTCACAGATGAGAGATTTCCATTAACCTCCCCCAATCTACTTAGCTTTACCTATTTTAGCACTTTCTCTCTGGCTAAAACATCACTTTTTAATTTCTGAATTTTTGTATTTTTTCCCCTGCAGTCGTCCACAATTTCATACGTCGACAGAAGGAGATGTTACGCACTGCTAACATCTAGAACGGCACCGAGGCCTCAGCCAGACAAGAATTGCTGTGCGCTCAGCAGGGGGCTCTCCTCTCCCCACCTGCAGACCCCTCCAGGTGTCTGAAACACAATGAGCCAGGATGCGACAGCAGGGTTCCCGCCGGCGGGGACAGCCACCTGCACAGGAGAGGTCTGCTGGAGATGCCATTGCTGTACTCAGGGGTCCAGGGAGGATATGTGATGACAGCCGGGTGCAGATGAGGTCACCAACACTAGGTGACAGGGTGGTGCTGCTCCTGCATGCGAGCCTCTGCCAAGAAAAGACAGGCCCTCTCTGTCCTGCCTTCCAGGACAGAAGGCGAATAACTAAGATATTGTCTCTTCACTGAGATAAAGGAGGGGGTGGACAATTTCGGGGGAAAGGAGAGCAAAATCGCTAAGGAAACCGTGCACGGTCTTATTTTTCCTTAGGTGCTGGTTAGACGCTGGACGGTGGCTGCGAGCGCATGAGAAGGGCCGCTGCGGGGCAGGAGAGCCCGCATCAGACGCGGAGCCCGCAGGCCTGGGTCATGGGCTGTCACCT